>CABHPR010149159.1:0-26387 GCA_902168415.1 Peromyscus melanophrys | reverse complement strand
GTAGAGGACCACTGTTCAGTTCTCACATCCACATCAGCCTGACTTAGTAGTTAAGATCTGTACTAGTCCTGTAGAGGACCACTGTTCAGTTCCAACGTGACACTCAGCCTGTTCACAGCCACCTCCCACTTCAGCATCTGAGGGTCTAACACCCTCTTATGGACTCCTTGGACACCTCTACTTATGTGCATATACCTACATAAGGACACTCACAGAATTAAAAATAATAAAAGCAATGTTTATAGAAATATTCAAAATGTAAACATTTGATAACAAGGTTAAAATGTTATATTTGTGCAAGTTAAGATTAAGAAAAAAGCTGTCTCCTTTTATTATTAGTTCTGTAATACTTTTGATGGGAAGTATTAAAGTAAGTGAGTAAAATAAGACTTACTTGAGTCTTGCCCCCTTTCTCTCTCAGTGTTTGAATAAATAAGTTGATGGTGATTTTAGGTAATTTGAAGGTGAGATATTCCTTTGTCACAGCACACAGGAAAGCTATGATTGTCATATTGTTATAAAACAAACTAACTTCAAAGATCAAGGGGCTTTCCCATATTCCATACAGAATGGATTCAGACCCAATGGGAACTGACGTGTGTGGGGCAGAAAGTCTCAAGAGGCCAGTTCAGGCTGACAATAGGTGCTAGTTTTGCCACTTGACATCCATGCATGTCTTCTGAGTTCCTTTTCTCTTAGGAACAAAGAACAATACTTGGAAACATCCTAAGCTTTCTTCAAAGGCAGACACTCTACAGTGTGACCTTTTGTATGAGTAGATTAGTAGCGAACGTGCTAGCTGAGCCTGCCCAAAAATGCATGTCCTGAATCTCATCCTAGAACTTTCAAACATACAAGGACAATAATCACCAGCTCAGTAAAGAATGCTTCTCCCCAGAAGTGTGGAAAAGGGGCTGGTGGGGAGGCTCGGCAGGTACAGGCACTAGCCCTCAATCCTCATCTTCATTCCCCAGGACCCACGTGGTAGGAGTGAACCAACTCCCATCAACTGTCCTCTCGTCTCCACGGGTGCCCACTGGTGTGCCTACAGTGTACACACATTCATAAACAAATTTAAGAAAAGTACTTTTAGATTTACCAGGGAGAAGTGATTCCTCCCCTCTGTCTTAAGATGGAGATCCTACATAACACATGACTTGGCTGACTTTCACCTTGATCTGTAATTGAAAGTCAAATTTTTAACAGGTCTTTGCTAACAAATGTGAGTGATATTTCTTTCCCAATACTCTACATCTTTGATGTTTTCTTTATTTTGCATATATATCATTATTTATGAGCAACTTCAAGTTTTCTAAGTTAAAGTAGGGCATAAGTCATCCACTACTTAAGTACAAAGAGATGTTAATAGAGAAAGTAATACGTGTATGTAATGTACGCTCTGCTGCTCAGTAGACGGGTTGTAAACCCAGACCCTATTCATACTTTGTATCTGTATTTCCCCCTCTGCATGCATGAGCAAACATTTATTTATTGTTTTTGAGAACTTCATCCATGAATACAATATTTACATAATTTCTCCGTCTCCTCCCCTCCAAATCCTCCCATTCCCTCTCAAATTTATGACTTCTTTATTATTGTGTTATACATTGTGTTACATGTGTGTATATCCATCCACATATTTATATATAAATACAGCCTGCTGAGTCTATTTAGTGTTGCTTGTATGTATATGTATATTTAGGGCTGATTACTTGGGATTGGATAACCTATCCCTGGAGAAGAATGATTCTCTATTCTTTATCACTTTCTTTTATAGTGCAATATTGTGATATGGCTTAGTGGTTCAATTAGTAGCTACTGGTGCTTGGAATTTCATGGGAAACAGTATGTTGATGAGGAGATAATATATGGCAAACTTGTGGGAGTTCTTCCCATCACTATGTAGAGAAGAGGAACAGTGGTGCTCAGAAAGCATGTGGCCAGGCCACAGAATAGAATCTCACCATCCTAAAGGTTGAGTAGCTTTGGAGCTCAGTGCTCTTAGTATCCTTCTCCCCCTTCTGACCTCAGCAGAGTTTTCTGCTGGTGACTTTGCATTCATGGTCAAGAAGCAGAGAACATACCTATGTTGACCTAATCTGGGAAATCTTTCATAGCCCTTCCAGAGGCTAACTTAATCTACATAATCCCCCACAGGCAGGGCTAGATGCTTAGTCTATTCTAGGTCCTGTTGCTTTGAGAATCAGTATTAACTACCTCACCCTGCACATGAGCCCTTGCGAAGCTCAACAGCTGAGTGATCTCATATGCTGCCTCATTCTCAAGGAACTTAGAGTTAGTGCATGAATATGATTGGCCCAGGGAATGCTGGTTCTGTTCAGGCAAGAAGTTCTGCATGTTCGCCTCTGGCTATGCTGTATGCAGATAATATTTACGTTGTGCTTTTCAAACTCTTTTTTAAACTAGTCATTAGATTAAGAACTTTATATTGTAGAATCTGAAGCTTTCTTAAGAAAATAAACTAGTTTACATATTATTAATAATTAAAAACATTCAAAGAGTTATAGCATATGGGAAAACTTTTCTCAATTAAAAATAATTTTATTACAAGAGTCCAGGGAAAACATTCTACTCTATTTCATATTTAAATACATTACTGAAATAAATTCTTACTTTATTGATAAGTTTATTGCCTGAAAGAAAATATAACCAGATTAAAGTTAAAAAAATATTTTATACTATGATGAACTACAAGCTTCCTATTTCCTTTGTTGTTACTGTACTAAGTTACTTTCATAAAAGAGAGTTATTAAATGATTTTACTCAAAATATATACCTGTGAATAATAATACTAGCTTACTTGGAAATTATATTAAAAGTGGTATAAAGAAGAAAAGCTGGAAAAGTAAATGCAATAAAAATTAATTTATAAGTAGATATCATTCTCTGCTATTTGTAGACTTTTTTACTTTATTTGTTAAATGTATTAAATATTACTTTGTAAGGCCTAATAAATTTTGAAATTTTAAGTTGAAGTTTGTTGCCAAATCCATGTTTCTACATCAAACTATTATTATTTTATTTTAATTTATTTTATTTTTGAGAAATGGCATTGACTCAATGAGAAGAGAACAGTCCTATGTAATTTCAAACCATTCTTGTTTAGGCAACTTAGAAAGATATGAAAGTCATTGTAAAAGTAAGATAACTTTGTCTCATCTACATCGAATGTGGTTTTCCTGGCTCATCTATGGCGTTGCAGGGGGGTGAAACTGCCTGTGTGTACACTGACTCTGTGGAGCTGTCCCTGGCATTCATCTCTGCTTCTGTGTTTTATATTTGCATCCATCCAACTCTACCTGTGCTTCTCTGTGCTCCTCGTTGGGGGAGAGCGGAATCTTTGTGTCTGATGCTGTTTCAGAATATTCTGAAGTATTTAGCATACATCAACCATTTTATTATTTTTGCCTGCTGTATCTCATTCTCCTGGCCTGTATAGAACCATTAGTGTTGGAATCCTGATTGTATTCCTCACAGTACCTAACACAGTTTTGGGGCAAATGACAGAGAGAGAGCTTGTCTTATGGAATTTTAGGTAGATCTTCACCCTGTGCCACGTTGTGGGGGCTGTGTGAGATAGACATTTAGGGCCTGAGAGGTTTCTAATGAAGGAGTTGGAAAACACTCCTGAAAAGGGCGGTTGGGAGGGGTGAGATCAGTCTACTCACTGCAACATTTGGTCTAAGCACAGAGAAATGTTTGCTTTTCTGCCAACCTTATGATACACATTAGTGGACTGGTGGATTCCTATTTTGTTACGATTGAGACTTTCTTCATAGTACCCCCCCCAGCCACCCCCCAACACGCACAAGCTGTCAGTGAAATAAACAAAGCAATTAAAACACCCTAAAGTCTAAATTAATGTCAATATACACCGCAGTTCTGGCTCTTTTTGTTTTCTCCTACTTAAATTGATAAACTTCCAAATATATTGACTCTTTTTTTTAAACCTTTACTATTAGCTTTGCTTAATATTTTCCTTCAACTTAAGCCATATGTTGAAAACTTTCATCTCTGAGTAATGCCATTGTTCCTTCTTTTTTCTCGTTGTCTTCTCCTTTTTCTTCTTCTTCTTTTTTTTTTAACCTTTATGTTTGTTCATACCATTGATACTCAACTGTGTTTGTAATTGATGCCACTCCAGACTGGTTACACTGGTCTGCTGGATGACAGTTTGATTTTGTAATTTAAAAAATCTTGTTAACTGTACAATAAAGCATGTAAAGTGTTTTTGAGTGTAACATCTATTGAATTTGAACTGAGGCCGTGTACTAGCTACAGCAACCTCACATCCAGAGTCCATGGGAATTTTCAATCCCTGAACCCTGAGTGGGCTGGGACCTTCCCCTCCAGCCTCAGATGGCCTTCTCCTTCACCAACAAAAGACACAGTTTCCGTGACTGTTTCCACTCTCTGTCTATCATGGCTCCTATTGTTTCTTTTAGGAGCAGTCAGTTTGGAAATACAGGTTTTGTTGGGGTGTTTTTCTTATTTACTGGGTATATGAAAATGTACATGCAACTTTCATCAGAGTGAACGTAACGATATTATCTGTTTCTCCCAATGTGTGAGCTGTCTGTTAATCATTCTCCCACACATCTTGCTCCCCGCCTCCCTTAACTGAGACAACTATTACATATTTCACAGATTCTATACTTGTATGTAAGTGGACACAGATAGCTTTTTGTGTCTGCCATTCTTGGCTAAGTTTAATTATTTTGAGATGTATTGATGGCATGGTGTACATCATTAATTTTATTTTTATGGTCCTGCAGTATTCCTCGAATAGATGTAACTTTACCGGTTGATGGGCTTTTGGCATGCTTCTAGCTCTTTACACACAAAGCTACTCTGAATGTTTGTGTAAAAAGGCATTTGATGAGGATGTTTCCATCACTTCAGTGTGAATATCTGAGAGTGCCGTGACTGGATCAGTGACAAGTGTGTACCAAATCTAAGATTGTTTCCAGATGTGACTGTACACTGACTCTGCCAGCATTATGCTTGAGATCAATTAGTGTTTATCTTTACCAACATTTAATGTGGTTAATAGTTTAGTGCTTTTTGAGTTCAGTTGTGAGTTATAATTTTAAGTCTTTCATGACAATGGTGGGGAGTACCTTCTTATGTACCTGTTGGACATTCATATGGATTTTCGCAGAAGCCCGTTGATTTCACTGGGTTGTTTCCTATTGAATTTCTACAGTTCTTTATATACCATGGGCACAAATCATTCTTTGCCGTATTACCTGTGACATGTATTTTTATTTCCTTAAATATATGACACAAAGAATTGACTCTCCAATTTTCATTACAATCCATTTCCTTTTTGGATTTCACATCATGCCTCTGGTATTAGGTCTAAGAAATCCTATGTAGGCCGGGTGTTGGTGGCGCACGCCTTTAATCCCAGCACTCGGGAGGCAGAGCCAGGCGGATCTCTGTGAGTTCGAGGCCAGCCTGAGCTACCCAGTGAGCTCCAGGAAAGGTGCAAAGCTACACAGAGAAACCCTGTCTCGGAAAAAAAAAAAAAAAGGAAACCCTATGTAGCCTCAGATTTTAGGTTTTATAATTAAGTCAGTAATCTCTCTCTCTCTCTCTCTCTCTCTCTCTCTCAGCATCTCTCCAGCTTTAAAACTGCCCTGAAAGTTCTCTTGTTGAGTCATGTGATTTTCTGTATCAGTCTTTCTTATCACTCTCCTAATAGTGCCTGTTTTGCTTATAGTTTTAAATTTGATTATTAATGATATTACTCTTACAATTTCAATTCTGAGTATTTTGCTAGCTTTTGGAAGCACTGCTTTCATGTGACTCTGCAGCCATGGGTACCTCACTCATATAAATGTGATATGCACTTCAATATATCAGCAATATGTCACACATATTATATGTGTTTTATTACATATGAGGCTTTTTCTACTGTATTTTCTGTCTGGATTGCCTCCTAAAGCCTAAAATTATTTTTCTTTTCCCTAATCAGAATGACTTCATTGACTTTTCTTGCTTTCTCTGGTTAGACTCTCCATCTCTTCTATTGAGAGAGTTGTATGGTTTTCTTTTCTGTTCATAATACAAGAAGTTATAATAATTAATCCTTCATATTTAGATTATTCTCCATTGAAAATAGACGTTGTGCTGCAGTGGATTCCTGGATTCAATTTGTAAAATCAAAATTTTGTTCAGGGATTTTTGTTTATTTCTGGGGTTTGTTGTTTCTGTGTTGTCTGATTGGCCACGTTGTCCTCACATGACACATCTCTTCTCACTTTTTAAGGACTTGATGCAAACTTCTTTTGTTTATTCTTTCATTGTTTGAGCTTCAGATTTTCTTTTACAAAAGTTTTTTTTTTAACCAAAATCTAAAGGGCCAGGTAGTATTAATTGTTTTCATATTTAGTAACATTGGTAGTTTGTATAGTTTATAAAAATTGTGTCCTTAGTTTGAATTATTGATCATTCTGAAACACAGTTTTAAATAATATTTTCTTGTTTTGTTTATAATCTCTAGTGCTGCCATTCTGTTAGTTCTGACAGCTTCCTGTTGATAATTTTGACTTAATTTGTGTCTTGTCATTTTTTTCATTTTAATCAATCTGTTTAGAAATTTGTATTTTAAAAATTAATTCAAAATAATCAACTTTTGGATTAATTGATTTTTCTGAGTTATTTCTGTGTTTAGTTCATTGATTCCCACTTGGTACTTTATTATTTCCGTAATTACTCACTTTGTGATTAATTTCCAATCCCTCACTGTTTCCTTAAGTTTGAAGCTGAGGAGATTAATTCTGTGGTCTTTCTTCATTTCCAGTCTAGACATTTGTCCAGTGCTGTTAATTCACTTGAGTATTGCTTAAAAGGCACCCTACCAAATTTTGATAGATTTTAATTGTCACTCAATTCAATGTATTTGGTATTTTTATATCTTGGTTGAATCTGTATTATTTAGAAGTACATTGTTATCCAAACATTTATATTATCTGTAGATCTTTCATTATTGATTTTTAATTTAACTTGGTTCTAGTCAGAGAACATAATTTGTGTCACTTGAGTGCTTTTCAATTTATTGAGAGTTATGTGTATTTTGCTGCTGTTGGATAAATTGTTCTGTAGATGTCAATTAGATTAAGTTGGTTGATAATGTTTTCTAAATATGTTTTCAAGAATGGATGATTTTTTTATGACTTTCTGTTTGTTGTGTAAAATATTGCAGTGGAGTACTGCAATTCCTGACTCTGGGTTTGCCCATTTCTGTCACATTTTATAATAACTGCGCTGCTGGCAGTTGTGAAGCTCAGCCACTCTATGCATGGAGCTTCCCAATGTTTCTATCCAGTTGATGATTTAACCCTTTTGTAATGAAATGATGTTGAAAGCCTTGGTAATACTTGGGACTCATTGCTCTGATAGTTATTTTACCAGATTGGGGGTAGGGATGTTAGCTGTCAGTTGACTGGTGTTGGCATGATCCATCCTTTTCCTTTAATTTCTCTCTGAGCACATATTTGATGAGTTTCGTGTGGTGATATTTTATTTGTGCTGAAATGTGATATTTTATTTGTGCGTTCATAAATAAAGCTTGCCTGGAGATGGGGGGGGGGTGTAAGGTCAGCCATTTTAAGTAAACAAAGTCAGGCAGCACACGCACTTAATCCCTTAGCAGGCAGGGTCTCTGTATGTTCAAGGCCACAATGGGAAACAGAACCAAGTGTGGTGACACATACCTTTAATCCTAGTACCAACCATAGAGACCTGGAGGTCTGTACAGACAGAGAGACAGACGCTGTCAGAGCTGCATAGGAAGAGGCAGTGAGGTAGCTGGGCTAAAAGCCAATGAGAATACAGAAAAGCAAGGCATATAAGCCTGGGTAGACAGGAAGTCGTGCTTTTTGGAAGCTTAAGAGTGGTGAGGTGAGGTTAGCTTATCACTTTCCATATTTCCCTGATCTCTCTAAAGCTTTAACCCAAATTTCTGGCTCCATGTTTTTTATTTAATAAGACCATTTAGAAACTCATTTACAGTTTCATGTAGGTGGACACATCAGGGTCTGCCGCTTTTCACTGGGGCATTTAAGCCCTTTGCAATCTTTTCGGTTATCTGCTTGCTATCGTCAAGTGCAGCCTAGAAAGACTGAACCACTCTTGCTCATGTTTTCCTCCTGGGCTCCTCAGTGTTGTCTGTTTTCAGTGCAGCTCTGATGATTGTAACATCTTGTCGCTAACACGTGTCTCATGGTGCCTTTATTTTGTCTTTGAAAAGACTAAGTTGTATGTAGAAGTTGAGATTTAATATTAACACTCTTAGTACCGGGAAATCTTCCTCACTTGCACTGCTGTAAGAGTAGTGTCATTACTGCTTTTGTTTCTCTGGACTAATTAATGTCTTTGTTTTCCTCTGACTCTTTCCAGACTGCGATCAGATCTGACCACTGTCACACATTGCAGTCTAGAACAGCATCAGAGAAGTATTATTTATCTTCGTGTGTGGTTTCTTAGGTTTGAGCTCTAGTCCACGTGTGTGCTAGCATTGGTCCCGTGAGGAGGGAGAATATCATGACAGAGAACATGGGCAGAGACCACCTGTTTTACAGAGGACAGGAAGGTATAGGCAGTGACCCGGGACCAGGCAGAGTCTTCCAAGGCAAACCCCTTCTGTCTCAAGCTAGGCTCCACCCCCAAAGTTTAAATACCTACCCAATTGCACCATTAGCTGGTGAAGCCCCATGCCACGTAGCTCCTTGTCAACCATCTTCTCTAAACATGTTTTGTTATTTTTACATATTTTTTCTCCTACTCTTTCAAAGACCATGAGGCTCATAGATTCTCTGTTGACATTCTAAGATCATTCGATCCCTCTGTGTTTGTTTGGTGTAGATCCAACTGCCATGCTTCAGTTCACTCATCATTTTCTTCCGCAAGGTCTAATGTGTTCATTCCACTCAGTGTGCTTTCCATATAATAGATCTCATGTATAGGAAGTTTGTTTTAGCTCATACACACACATACATTCACACACACATACATCAAATATAAAGTATATACAGATGTGAATATATTCTGTTCTCGAGTTTTTAATGTATTAATGATAACCATGCACTCTTCAACTGCTGATTCTAATGTGTTGTCAGTGCTTGGTGAGCATATATTGATTAATTTATGTCCTGATTGTAAGTAATAGTTTTCCGATGTTGAGTGTACTTGATAATTTTTACTAGGTTCCAGCCTTTGTTATTTCTATCTTACTGGATGCTGGATATAATTTAATGTCTATGGTTGTTTTGCCTGCATATATATCTGTGCATCACATGCTTGCCTGGTGCTGTCAGAAGCTGGAGTTGGATCTCCTGGAACTGGGGTTACAGTTGGCTGTGAACCATTCAATGGGTGCTGGAAATTGAACCTGGGTCCTCCTCCGGAAGAGGAGCCAGTGCTCTTAACCACTAAGCCATCTCTCCAGTCCCTGGATTTTTTTTATTCCTATTAATATTGTGTATTGTTATTCTGAGACACAGCTACATTTCTTAAAATTAGTTTGGTCCTTCCAGGTGCATAAGAATTTGTTGATTGGCAGCAGAGAAGCACTCAGGCTGAGTCTAAATGTCTCCTGCTGCTGAGCCATGACCCTGCTGTGCACCCTCTGTGATTCATCAGTCAGGAGTCTGCAGTCAGCCCCTTCAGAAGGAAAACTATTCCTAAGTGTTCTTGGCTGTATGCCTGCTGACACAGCGGTTTCTAATGTTTCCAGGTAATTTACTAGTAGGTATTTGCCAACTAATACTTGGTGGACTTGGACTGCCCTCCGAGGGTCTCTGGAGTTATTCGTGTAGCTGAATCCTCAGTCCTGTGAATTCTGCCCACATTGCACTCTTCAGACTCGGAGCTTCATTTCTGACTGTAATAATCCATTGGACTTGCTCTGTTTTCCTTGTCCTTTTCTATTGCTGGAAATAAAGTAGCATGCTGAAGAAATTGCAGGACCACCCCCTTTTTTTTTTCTTGTAGGTCATTATGCTTGATTCTTCCGATGCATCTTTTTCACTTTTTGCTTTGTGTATTTTGCCTTTTTTTAAAAAAATTGTTCCAGGAAGTAGATTGAACATCTACACCCTGCTACTTCATCTTGACTTGAGCATAAGTTTGTTTTAGGAGGTAGGAGTATAGCTCAGTGGTAGAATCAACACTTAGCATGCAGAAGACCCTGATATTTACTTCTATTTACCAATAAGGATATATGCAGTAGCATATGCTCCTTCTGGCTAAGAATAATTCTGTAAGATAGATGTGCATCTCTTTGGCATTCCTTGCCCTCATGGAGTGATTATGAAATGGCTTATTGGACAGAGACTTTGAAGTGAGTAGGAGTTCAAAAAGTAGACCTGCAAAGATTAAACTAGTAGTCATTGCCCAGGAAAAAAGTTCCACCAAAGCAGGAAGTACAAGGAGCCACATTCATGCCCTGGCTGTTGTATGAGAAATGCATGATCTTGGGATTCGTAGGTGGCTATTGTCGGCCTGCCATCCTTGGTTCACAGAAAAGTAAGTGGAAATGTTGGTTTAAGAAGGCCATAAGTACACATGAATATAGATTTTCACTATTCACACTCAGTTTTCATTTTGAGGATTTTAGGTTTGTGGTAATTCAAAATATTTATTTTAAAATAAAGTTTATTGAAGCATTGGGTTCTTTAGCTATGTAGAATACAGAGAAGACTTATTTTTATATTGGTCTTGAATGTGTTACTGTAGTTTCAATGGTTCCTTTGGGATGATCATACAGTAATTACAATTTTAAGTAGTTCGCATGTCTCAAAATGTTATCATTGCATATATTAGTGCTATTCAAAATGCAGTTGTAAAAAAGAAATATGAGGAAAATTATTAAATAATTATCAGGATGAAGTTGAGTTAATAGGTGTGACATCCAATTATAACTTGCCCCAAGAGAAATAGTGAGTGAAGGTTGAACATTTCAGCCTCAGCTAAGACCTGTACTTCTGAGAACTTAGACTGAGAAGTGCTCCTAATGAGGAAGGAAGTCTTTGTTCATACCTCCTGTTATTAACATCTTCATAGAACTTTCATATCTGTAAGTTGAACTGTCAATTGGAAAATCACTCTCTTTTTAAAGTCTTTCCATTTTCTTGATGCTGAAGGACATTTTCAATGTCTTAAGTAATCTGGAGTGAGACGGTACAGACAAAAGGGAGCCTAGAATGAATTATAGTGGGAAATCAGTGTGCACTCATGTTGAGCTCAATATAGATGGAGATATATACATACCAATATATATGTATAAACATATCTGTAAACATACATGCCTGTGCACTCATTTGTATTATGCAATTATAAATAGCCTTGTTCTGAATGCCAAGATGTACCTAGAGGGAACCACACTATAGTAGCAATGAGTAAGCACTGATAGTTCTCAGATACTGGTTTCTAAGTGTGTATTCTCATAAAAAAAAAAAAGGTCCAGAACTCCTCAAGAGTGATGACTAATTCTGTCCTGGATCACTTGACACATAGTGAAGTCCTGGAGCACCTTGCAGCAACAGCAAGGGAAATAAAGCAGATTTTTTTTTAATGCTCAAATAGTCCCATAGTGATTGTATTGTGTCAAAGGGATATGGAGGCCAAATGGAAGTGCTCCCAATAGCCACAGAGAGAGAGAGAGGAAAAAAAAAATAACTGCTCTGGGGGTAATCCAAAGCAAATAAATCTTCCAGAGTTCTGTGCTATTAATGAACTATTAAGTAAATAAGTGATAAATACAGCATGCTACAAATAAGAATTTCAAATTATTTATGTAGGTTCTCCACCAACAAAAAGGTGAAGCTTCACTCCATGTTCATTAAGTACAAGCTATGCATAGTGAGTGTCTTCTCAGACGTGCAGTGTGGGAAGAGTGGACAGAGAGCTTCAGAGCAGAGCCAACATAGCCCTCCAGCCAGGTGGTCAAGGTCAACATTCCCAGTGATAAATCACCATGATAAGACATATCTGATATGTTGTGGTGAGAATTGCACTTTACTGCTGTGATTTCCCCAAGCCTATAAACCTTGTCTGATTATACCAAGTCTAGAATAAGGGATATTCTATAAAATGCCTGCTCAGTGCTACTCACAGCTGTCAAGGTCATCAAATGCAAGGCCCTCAGACAAGCTGCCGGAGCAGAGGAGCCACGAGAAGGTGGGATTCAGAATCAGAAATAAAACCTTGGAGGAAACCTAAGAGAATGTAAATAAAACATGAATTTTTGTCAATAATTTTAGACCAGTGTTTCAGATTAATTTGGACAATTATACCATTCTCATGCAAGAAGTTAGTAGCAGGGGAAACTAGAGTATGTGGCAATCTCAATACCACAGTTATCACTTTATGGGGAAAAAATAGATGGAACACACAAATGAACTTTAAGGTTCAAATCAAATAAATTTCCTTCAGCTCATTTTTATATCTATATAGTAAACATATTTCTTGGATTGTTACACAACTTGTTTCCAGTTATTCTGGAATGAATGTGAGACTCCCGTTGATGGCATTGAATCAAATCTTAGAGATAGGAAATGGAGAAAACATGGTCAGCTCATTAAATGTGTCTCATGCTGTGTCATGTGGAGCAGATTTTTCTCCTAATCCCTTTCATAGATAATGGGATCTTGAAGTAGTGGGGTCGCCTTTCAGGGAATCTCTGTGCCACAGTGGAACTGCTTATTTGAAACGGCCTATGCAAATCACGACTTTATCTTTAAGGTCAAAATATCAATTGGCACATGTGTATAACTTCTTCCCTTCAGCTCCATCCATTCTCCTTCCCCCCTTTTTGGGACCCTCCCCTTCTGAAGGAGCAACAGTTCAAAGCTGGGGGCATGTTTCAACTGATTGTAGTTTTCATATTTATTTCAGTTCTGGTGCCACAGAATGATGCATTCTTTGAAATTTTGTTATAGGTCAATGGGTGTCTCATGCTGGTATTTTACATACTGATTATCAAATGTAAAGATTTCTGAAATGTATGAGTAACTGGATTTTTAAAGGTCTGTGTTATGGCAAAAAGTTTAGGAAGCATTATGGATAGTGCTTATTGTTTTATTAAAAAATTTGAACTTAATTTATCTATAATATGTAACAATAAATATAGAGGTGAAGAATATGTTGCTTTATGTTCCTTACAGCCCAGTAGCTACATACATAAATACAATTAATACAGGATAAAAACAATCTCAGCCCTAGAATACTGACTATTGACAAATGGGTAGGTATGTGTCAAGACTGTATCCTGTTAATTGTCACTGATACTTGTGTCATTAATGTTGAAGAAAATTAAAATGTAGAACTACAGTGGTGTTCATAAAAACTACAAAGAGTAAATAAATAAAGTGAAAAACTGAAAAGGAAGAGTGATGTTTTAGGGACAGGTTTTCTGAGGCTAAACTGTAGCTGAAGTTTTCTCCAGCCCTGCCCAGCCCCATGGACCCTGCAGCCGCTTATAAAATAATCACTCAGAAGCTTATATTAATTAAAACTGCTTGGCCATTAGCTTAGGCCTACCATTAACTAGCTCTTACATTTAAACTCAGCCCATTTCTGTTAATATATATGTTGCCACATATTCCGTGGCTTTACCTGTGTGCCATTACACACTGTTCCCTGGACAGTGGGGCTGGCGTCTCCTCACTCAGCCTTCCTCTTCCCAGAATTCTCCTTGTCTGTTTTTCCTGCCTGTACTTCCTGCTTGGCTATTGACCAATGAGCTTTTTATTTATCAACCAATCAAAGCAACACATTCACAGCATTCAGAATATCCCACAGCACTAAACCATTTTTCTAGCTACTTGAGTTCTAAATGCAAGCACAGTGAGCCAAAGCAGTATCCACTCCCATTTCTTACCCCTCTTTGCTGTGGTCTTTATACCTACCCAGGTGCTTGTGAACATTGCTTTCTGGTTCCAGATGCATTGAGCCAACTGGAGAGTCCCAGACAGAGATAAAAGAATATGCTTACTTTAACAGACATGGAAGAGTCATCTCTTACAGCTGTAATATGAAAATTATTAAACATTCGTAACACCCGTTTCCTTCCAGAAACAGAATTATTTTACCTGTCTGCTTAGTTCCATGTATGTATGTGAAAGCACACATGAAAAGTAAGATAAGTTCTTTCTTTTTGCTTTTACTGGCCTGAAAAGTGTCCTTATTACCTTTAGTTCTGGTGCTTGTGAGGCTCACTTATATTCCTAGTGTTTGACCTCTATTCTTTGATCAGATTAAAATTTAAAAAATGTAGTTATATTGGTAGAAAATGTAACTAAAGCCATGATCTGTATTAATAGCTCTGATGACGCTCTATATTAAGCCAATGTTAGCAATGGCAGCATCCTTCTTTATTTACATTTTCTGAAAATCAGTACAATGCATGAAATTATAACACATGGGGAATTTCTTAAATAAGAGAAGCCAGTGACAGAGGTGAGGATTTGTTCATGTATTACATGAGAATAGTAATTTAATTGGTTTTCTTCAAGGCTTTTGTAAAAATGGCAGTGATAGTTACAGAAGAGGGAAGATGGTTCATGCTTAGTTAAAGAGATCTGGCCTCCTCCTTTGTTAATGAATGGCTTCAAAGCTGAGATTTGCATTAAGAACATTAATGTAATAATTTTAAAAGTACCCGTTAGTCTGACACTTTTAGGATAACAAAACTAAATTCTAATGAGGTAGACACTCGCACAAGTACTGTGGGGGGATATTGGAGGGAAAAATAGTCTGCTCACAATAAAAATACGCTTTTTGCTTTTAAAAAAATCTGTCAAAATGAATTTCAAGTACTTCAAAAATACATGTTAAATATGCTGTACTACAGTTTTGAAACAGATTAAAATTATATGCAAATTAACGCAAATCATGTGGCCTCAAGATTGTTTTGAAGTGCTGTCCTCATTGCCTGCAGTAAATGCTTGCTAAATGAATGGATGTAGAAATATCTGGCTGGCTGGTTGAATGAATGAATGAATCAGTTATTCACTCTGAATGCAGTTACATTTTTCTTCTCTGGCAGAAGACTAATTTTTGATCATATTCATGGGATGTGGGAGGTTGCAACTCCAAGCTTCATCTAATCAATCCCATTCAACCCAGCAGAGACCATCTGCTCCTGGTCCAGCATAGGATCCCTAGGCTGTTGGTGCATCTGAGTCCCCGAGAGAAGATGCCATTTTCCCAGGCCTCCTCCATTCACTTGAATACACATAGACCAAGCACCTCCAGGAAACAGGCATTGTTAGATCTGTCGCCATTGACCTTTCTACAGTGGCAGTCACTGTTTTTATCACTGCACTTTCTTGAAATTTTCTTTTCTGCTGGATTCTGCCATGTTTCATTCCTCAGATTTCCTTTCACCACGGAAAAATTTGCTTCTTTTTCTATCTCTTTTTCCTACCTTGCCCCAGGAGTTCCCCGAGGCTCCTTTTTTACCTTCTGTTCTTTCTCTGCTGCAACCATGCTCAAACCCAGCCATGATCACAACCTCTGGGGTGAGGCCCGGAGCATGAGCAAATGTTTAGAGCTCTGTAAGTAATTCCAATGCACAGCTAGAGTTCAGAGCTATTTTTTATACTGTAGCCCAGGGAATTGTTTGTGTCTCAAAACTTCACTTGTGTCTCTGCTGATTAGTGTCACACACAGGCTCCTGTCACTTACAGACCTAGTCATAGTGCTGACTAACCAGGAAGGCATTTCCAGTTTGAAATGCCATCTCAGAATATCTTTACTTTATGATTTTTCATTATTATTTCCAATCCCCCAATTGTAATCTTTGACCTTCCTTCTCAATGTTTTGGTTTAGACTCTGTTGTTGTACACAGGGCACAACTACTATATGATGCCATGGCCAAATCACTCTATGGTGAGATTAATATTCTTTTTCTTTTTTCTCCAAATGTCTTTATGTTTTGCCTGTAGTGTCAAATTAAAAAAGCTTATTCTGGATAAAGCTTCAAAAGGTTTAGTCATAGTTTAGTCTCTTCACACAGGATACTTTATCCATCTGTAGAAAGGCCTGTGCGTTCCAACTTGTGTATGAAGTCTTCCCTGACTTCTCAGAAACCATGATAGTCTCCCTTTTCCTAGTCTTATTGCTAGTAGGATGCATTGAGTCACACAATTTATTTTGTTGAAGTTTGGCTATTAACTACTTGACAGAATCCTATCTAACCTTGTCTTGATATCTGCCTATGACTATTGACTAGTAAATATGTACTAGTAATTTTCCTTTTATCACAGATATTTTAATGAATCAGACAAATCAATGATATATGAGTTATTTGTTATAGCACCAATGTGAAGAATGTTCAAAACAGATATGACCTATCTTTTGCAATGTCTTCTAAAGATTCATAGTCAGCCAACATCTACTGAAGGACTGTAATATACTAAGAATTTATTATGTTATCTTACTACATTGTTATGTAAAAAAATTATTATCCCAATCTCAAGATGGGAAGGCCCAGGCTGTAAATATTAATCAACTCTCTTCCTGTTTTAGAAATGACCAGGGTTCCAGTTTGCATCTTCAGTGTTCAAATCTGATACGTTGTATCCTTGACTTTGTAAATTCTTAGAATCTGAGGATATTTTTTAATTTCATTAGTATCTAGTTTTCCTGAAATGCAGTAAACAAGATAGATAATTACATAGGTAAGTAAATTAAGTTTGAGAAAGCTCAAAGATTTCTCAACCCTACCTCTAAAACATCCATTTCTGTTATGACCACTGTAGCCCAAGCTGTGGATTTCAGCCCTGGAATGCTACAATTATTTAAATAATACCTGGTTTATAGGGCTTATGCCAAAATCATTTAAAAGTTGTTCAAGCTTTTAAATGTATATGGACTAACACACTGTCTTTCAATAGTTCTTCCAATAAGATACCAAAGAGGGTGTGAGGGGAGAGGAGCTGGGACAGAATTGAAATAAACAGCTAAATACAGTAAGAAGCATCAACATATTTATCTACACAGTGTAAGCTCCTCTAAGAACTCATTTATGGACCTGGATTTAAACCCTGACATTAGAAAATTCAGATGATGTAAGGTCAAGATTATCTCTTTTCAGAGGAAGAATGAGTTTTCTCAACACTCTCTCAGATCTGAAATGAGGGCAGAGTTCTCATGGCTGTCCAGAGAGGAACAACTTCCTGTTGGTCACAGGGCACAGGAAATCATAGCTCCCTTCTGTCCTCACTAGCTAGAAAAGGGAATTTAGCCCAAGAGAGAAGCACTTAGCCATGAAGAATACTTTCTCATTATGTCTCTGATATATATGAAATCCATTTCCTAATTGGGAATTGGTGAGCAAATAGACTTGAAAATTTTCTAAAGCTCTATTTGTTGAAATTTACATATTATGCTATGACATGGTAACTGCTTTTATTACCTAAAGAACTGGGCAAATGGATTGCTTATACTTACGATTTCTATTATTAATTGAATAATAGACTGTAGCTAGAAAGTCACCTTTTGTCTGAACTCCCCTTCATTTCAGAAATTTATCTCAATAGCTTTGTTTCCTAGGATGCTATTTTATTTAAGATTTTACTTAAACTTTGTAATGAATAGGGATTGGACTTCAAAGGGTAACATAATTTTACTCTTCTAGCTATGTTTCTGAGATCAAACACATTGCGAAGTGACCTAGGTGGCTATTGTGAGTAATTGGAGTAGAAATATGGTTTCTCATTATTGCATCTGAAAATGAGGACAACATTCTTTAAATATCACATTTATACGAAAACTTACAGAAACACCATCCATGTGTCATAATTAGGACCCAACACAGAGACATTTCATTGCTATTATAAGTTTTCTCAGAAATAAAACTCCTCACATTGAAGCTCAACTTAGTAGAAATATTTAAATGAAGTGTAAAGGAAAACGTCAAAATGATGATGTTCCAAAGACACACAAGGACAGAGTTTGATTACAATTAGAAGGAAACAGATTTTCTCCACTCTCAAAACATGTCTAGAGAATATATTTGGTTTATTTTTGGACGTATTTGGCAGCTGAAGAATGAAGTGCCTTCCAGACAAAAGCCTTCTGAGTGCAGAGGCTCAATCTGTATTTTCACTTTGTATCAATGGGATTGTCCTATTTGAAAGAGAACTACTCCAGTCAACAAGAATGTATTGTATAGATTTCATGAAAGAAGCTTCTAGAATTTGCTTTGCTACAACACAAGTAAGTTGTCCTGTGTCCCATATGTTGTGGCATTGGGACTGTGATGACCTATGGATGGAGATACATGCACGCATACATATATACATGCATACATACATGTGTATGTGTGTGTGTATATATATATATATATACACACACTATTGTAAACATCAGTAAACATATTTACTATTTTTATTATCTTAAATATGAGTAAACATATTCTAGAATTATCTGGGTGGGTGTTTAAACTATATTTCTATAATGTTTCAACATCCATGGTTGGCTTTATGCTTAGAACCAGTTGTAACGATAATTGTTATTTCTGATGAGACAAGAATTTTAACTGTTAAATTCTGGGAAATTGAAGGAATGTTGAGTCCTCTTACTGTACTCACCTGCCAGTGTTGTGGGCTGATGTTGCACTTAATGAACTCACCACTGCTAGAACAAAAGCATACATGAGTAACTTCTGTCGCATACAGGAAGAGCTATATGTGAGAAGGTCCAGTGGAAGGAATGGGTGACCGATGACAGGGACGAGCTAAGCTATAAAGAGTGAATTCTGTGTGTGTGTGGAGCCACTCAGAGCCATACACAAGGTTGTGGGCCAACGTGATTGTATCCTGGAAGTTGTTTTATTCTCAGTGTAGTGCTTTTATTTTGCAATGACATCTCCAACTAATACTAATTAGTTAAAAAATGAAAGGCCTACTTACAGCACAGTATGCTGGGTGCTTTGAAGGGAAGATGAACACCTGGTCCCTACCATTAAAGAGCTAATATTCTCTGAAACCAAAAGCAATACAGATGTAAGTTGCCATTATTACTGTTGTAAAAGAGAAAAAAAAAGTTCTAAGCAGGCAATTAAACATAAGAAGAAGATTTATATCACCAAGATGCCCTTGAACTCTATCTTGTTACTAAACTGTGCTTTCATTTATTGTGAAAAATGGTAAATGTAAATCCATGCCTTCTTATGTTTCCATCACCAGCTGTCTTGTTACTTAGCTGGCACAGGAGAACAGCCAGAGCTTCTTACAGACTGTTTCCTGGAGCTGTATTGGTGTGGCTTGACTTAACCACACTTGCTGCTCGTACCTTCTGCGTGTGTGAACCTTTTGAATGACTTACCATTCACTTGTAGTATCCTTGCCAAACATGGTGATTCATGTGTTAATCCAGTTGGGAGGCAGAGGCAGGTAGATCACTGTGAGTTTGTATGCAGCCTGGTCTACATAGCAAGCTGCAGGCCAGCCAAGGCTACATAATGAAATCCTGTATCAAGTGAAATAAAATAGAGTCTTCAAGAAGACTCATGAGTGCTGAGAGTTCTGCTTTGCCTAAGGTCTTTTTCCTGTTTCTGTGATTAAAAAAAAAAAAATACTTGACAAATGCAACTTACAGGAGAAAGGTTTATTTTGGCTTGGAATTCAAGTCAATTCTATAGATTATATACATCACTTATGGCAGAGAAATAACAGGAACAGGGGCTTGAGGCAGCTGGTCATATCATGCCCAGGTAAGAAACAGCAATGGATGCTTTTGCTCAGCTCACATAGCAAGCTTTGTTGCTGGCTGCTAGCTCACAAATAATGACACAGAGACTTATTAATTATGAGAGCTTGGTCATTAGCTTAGGCTTGTCCCACTAGCTCTTATAACTTAAATTAACACACATTTTTATTAATCTATATTCTACCATGTGGCTTTTGCCTCTCGTCCATTCTGTGTGTCCAACTCATTCTGCATCTTGATCATATCTCCTTTTTCTTTGTCTGCTTGGAAGTCCCACCTATCTCTCCTGCCTAGCTATTGGCCATTCAGCTTTTTATTATACCAATCACAGTGTACAAATATTCCTTAACATTTCCCCCCTTCTGTCTAAATAAAAAGGAAAGGTTTTGCCGGGCGGTGGTGGCGCACGCCTTTAATCCCAGCACTCGGGAGGCAGAGGCAGGCGGATCTCTGTGAGTTCGAGGCCAGCCTGGGCTACCAAGTGAGCTCCAGGAAAGGCGCAAAGCTACACAGAGAAACCCTGTCTCGAAAAACCAAAAAACTTATGTAAGTTTTTTTTGGAAAAATTTTAATTCTAACACATTAAAACGATATACAATAAGAACAATTATCAAGTAAGAATTATATTCACAATGTTTAGTTCATATGTATTTGGCAAATTCAGAGAAAGTGCTGTATTATCTATCCTATCTTGGTTAGTCCAAAGTTTTATACCTAAATCATTTTATAGCATAACTTGTATTGCTATTCTAAAAATATCTTTTCAAACCTAAAAATATCTTCTTAGATAAACAACTTAAGCTTTTATGTTTCTCAACCTTATAAACTTTGTATCTCTTATGTAAGTTTTTTTTTCTGAATTTGGTAACAAGGAGAACTGTATACTATCTAGTCTTCAGTCCCTATCAGAGACCCAAGAAGGATAGGCTTCATTGAGCTTCCTGTACATGATTTCTGGCTTGAGTCTGAAGCAGGTAACTAGGAATTAAGCTTATGTACCCTGAATGTGTTTAATAGATTGTGGTCCTTTAATCTCGCTGAGAACTGCTGCATATGACATTTAAAATGTTTAAGTTTTCTGCAGTGGCCCATGACCATTCCTGGCAGTGACCTTTGAGGTCTCTAAGAAGATGATAGGGACCCACAACAATGAATCCACCTGGATTGTGATAATGCCACTAAGCTGACAAACCCCACCCAAAGATCAGCTTTGGACTACAAACTGCTCAGAGCAACTCCAAAGCGGTTAACTAAGATGGTAGAGCCTCACAGACTACTCCAACTGGAACTTCAGATAAGCCCTGCACTTTCTCATCACACCAAGACTAGACAACAGCTAGTTCTCCCAGGACTTGACCATTATATCATTTTTCTCAGGGGTCCCCTAAAGATGCCATCTCCCCCAGACAAAAGGAAATAATTTTAAGAACACAATGTCAACATTCCCAAGAGGTAGGATGGGTGGTTTTTGTTGTTTGGTAGATTATGGATGTTTATCATTGTTTAGTTGGGCTGATTAAAAATTGTTGTTGGTCATTATCAGGGAGGAAACAAAGAAAAGGAGATTAGATTCAGGGATCTCATTCTGAAAAGAAAATGAGGAGATATAAGAATGTAGTATATAAGGGTAGATTATTGAATCTACTTTTAAACTAAAAATGCAACTATTGAACTTAAATATTTTACATTGGTATGTATTTTATATATTGATACAAATTTAAGGTCATATTTGTTATAATACTGTATATATTTTTCTATTCTTTTTTAAGGTATTGTATTTATGCAGCTCATTTAAAAATGTAGTGTAAATTTCTAGTCCTTGAAAGTTATTATTACAAACTATTTAGGATAATTAAGAAATACAGGTTAGTAATTATTCACCTATAATAATCAAACTTGTAGTCATGTTAGATATGCTTTCAAGATCAAACAGAGATATAGTTTAGATAGACAAGTGGTCTTCAGACACTTCAGAGGTCTACAGAATATGGAATTTAAGGTATTTTAATAACATAAGACTTTTTATGACAGTGAGACATATCTGCTCCTTGCAGCACCATTCTTTTTTCAGAGAATATGATGGGCATTGAGAACTTCCATATGGAGTTTGCTTTCAATGTGGCAAAGGGCAAGAAACTGCCCTTGCCTCAACTGCTGGCAGTATGCTGTCCAAATTGGACAGGCAGAACACAAAATAAGGCAGCTGCCAAACTTTGCCAAGACAAGACAGGACAATCCTTCAACATTCCTGCTTCACATAATAGTCTGTAGATGTTCTAGGCCTATAGGCTGAAGATGGATGCTCCAGTGTTGCAGATGAACCTTGGGTGACTGTCCAGGCAGCCAGCTGTTTGTGTCATTTCTATAGTTTTGGAAGTTGTTTGCTCTGCACTTCCTGTTTACTCAGGTAATATATCCTTCTCAGGTTTCTGATGGAGTTTAAGATGAGCTGGTTATAGTTATACTTTTCCTTGTTACCAAATTCAGAAAAGAAACTCACAAAAGAGATATAAAGTATACAAGGTTGAGAGACATAAAAGCTTAAATTGCTTATCTAAGAAAATCTTTTGATATCTAAAAAGATAGTTTTGGGTTGGTAATACAAGTTAGGATAGAAAGTGAAATAGGTACAAAACTTTGGACTTACCATGATAGGACAGATAATGGAGTATTTTCTCTGAATTTTCCAAATGCAAATGGAATGGACATTGTGAATGTAATTCTTACCTGATAATTGTTCTTATTGTATGTAGTTTTACTGTGTTAGAGTTAAGACCTTCCCTTTTTTATTTAGACAAAAAGGGGGAAATGTTGTGGGATATTTTGTTTATACTCTGACACTCCTGAGATTGTCAGAAAAGTTTACTTTGAATCAGAAAGTGGAGCTAGCCACTAGCTGACCAAATTAGCCATAGAGGTTTTGGAGGATTCAAGACTTATAGACAGACACAGGAAGTACTAGAGAGGGGCTTAGGAGATTTTCAACTTTTGGATGGAGAAAGGAGAGGAAAGAAGAGATCACTGGTTGCTTCTCTGTCTTTTCTCTGATCAATCATCTTCTTATCCCAATATCTGATTCCTGAGGTTTATTGATAAAGAATAATTAGATGAATACTTCAAGCTCACTTCCCCCTTTTGACTGTCAAGGACCCAGCCTAAAGAAAGGTACTGCCCACATAATGTGGGTCTTCCCATATCAATGACCTAATCAGGAAAATTCCTTATATGCATACACAGAAGCTAACCTACCAGGGATAATACCTCTTATGTGCCTGGTGGCTTGTTTTCTGGTTTATTCTAGATGTTCTTGACAATCGGTGTTGACCATCATACCTACTTCTCCCTATTAATCTATGGCACTCTGCCCCTACCTCTGCTCCTTTCCTACCATGTCAGTTTAACAGACCCCACTAATGAATGTTTTGTTTCAGCCTGATGCCTACTCCCACTTCCCAGAAAATGACATCCATACTCCTTGACCTTTTAAATTAAAGCACCTCTCTCTATAGATGTAACCCAATATACCATTTCCTTTATAATTGCTCTTATTATTTATAAACTAATCAGCATTTCTTTATCTTTTTGCTCAGATTATCTTTTATGTTTATGAGCAAATCTGTCATTTTATTTCCTATTGTGCACAGGGTCTAGCACCGAATAGACATTCAGTAAATATTTATTTGGGGAGTGGAGGGATGTAAAGTGAAGATTAGATAATCATTTTAGTTAGAAGTAATTCCTCATTTTTAAACAATTTAAGAATTAAAGCAAGTGTATGTTACACCAAGTTAGAATGTTAGAGAAGTTGCCTTACAATAGCACTGACCAGTCTATATCTGTAGGTTCAAGTAGCACTGTATCCACTGGCCATTACAAAAACACAAGGAGAAATATATTTAAAATATTTAAAGTAGTTTGAGTAGCATGTAAATGCTTATTAAATACTGTCCTTATTAGTAAAACAAGGTAGTGGATTAATGGTGCGCATTTCCACAACACAGACTTCTGTGAATCAACAGACCAGAGAGGTAGAAAAGGGAAAATAAGAGGTAAAACATCAAAAAACAAAAGAAAAATCTTCCTACCATGCTTCCCACAATTCAGTGGCAGAGTTTATTAAACCAAAAGCTATCAAATCACTTTGACTATGACAGCCAGGGGCTAAAAAAGGCACCTGCATTTCATGAATTGATGAGCAATTGTTTTTAGTCCTGACTCTAAGTACCCTGTTGATTGCAGTAGTGTGATGGGTTGAAAAAGCACAAGGTTCAGAGCTAGAACACCTGGATCTTGGTCCCCATGTCACCACTTACCTTGTTCATTAGACCTGGAGCAAGTCACTTAACCTCGCGGAAGGTGATTTCATTTGTGAAATGGTACCCTGCGGGATTCTTGCATGAATCAAATAAGATAATTACAGGAAATATCTTAGAACTGGATGTAATACTAAAACGAACTCTTAGGAGTTATGGATGCAGATTTGTCTCTGTGTAGTGCACGTTGTACAAATGAGGGAGCTTTACCTGGGCTGCAGCTCTGGACATGCAAGCATGACCCAAATGTATCATGATGTAAAAATTATCATGATGGAGATGTGGAACAGCCTCCTTCTCTTTGTTTGTGCTGGGACAGCAGAATGACAATTGGAAAAGTGAGATTTAGGATGTAATGAGTGAGAAAATAAAATATTCTGATCTCTCCCCCCTGCCCCACACACTCACAAGCACACATACCCCTTTCTTAAATGTTTTTAAAAAGAATAATCACACTATATCCAAAAGTAAGGCATAAGAAATATATGTGTTGATATATTTTAAAATTATCATTTAAAAGTTTTATTCACAGTTTTTATGGAAGGTAATTTGGGGCTTGTTGCATAAGAATAATAGTATCTATATATTTGGTAATCAAATGAAATGTGATAAATGATTTATTTTATTTTAATGTGTTTGACAGAATGTTTTGTTGGAGTTTTATATCTATGCAATATAATTATAAACATAATTATATTTATAAATTCTAGGATTTTGTATCTTAGAAATTAGAATGTTACGTTTTTGTTAATCAGAAATACAACTACAGAAAATCTATCTGGTAAATAAGTTGAGAACCATTTATAATAGACAAAACAATTAGATGTACTCCCACAATACTTTTGTTTTTGCAGAGAGCAACAGGATTGTATTGACATTGAACTTATTAGTAAGTGGATCTGTGCATGTACTTGTGCTTATACAATGAAGACACATAAAGAAAACACATTTTGAAATTACTTCAGAGAGATGGGATTGTAAAGTAACTTTTTATTAATAAAAGTTTTTGAAAGTATGTGTGTCCATTGTGCATTCTGGTTCTACTCCCCATCCCTTTTGTCTCCCCCCTCTTCCCACCATTCTGCTTCCTGCCCTCCTTAAAGTCTCGTTCTCATATTCATGACTTTGGTTTTGTTCTGTGTTCCACATGGGTATCTAGGGAGGGCTGTGGGACCATGGGTTTGGATCTCTCCGTTCGAGCCTGGTAGGAACACCAGTGGGTACACAACCAGGAAAAAGGAATCCCATCTCCCAGAATCTGTCAGTGGCCAGTCACTGGGCTGTGGATAGTAGCCCGTATGTTGAAGTGAAACATACTTCTTAACTTTCCCTCTTGCAGTTCTAGAAACATTTTGTCATGAAAATGTCACATGCCTTTTATATGCTATAGAAAAACAAACAAACGAGCAAACAAAAAGAATAAAATCTATGCCCTTTGAGAGATATTCCTCCTCTGATTTTAAATTAGACGTTTGATACCCAGTGAGATGTTTCACCTTCAATAACATGTGGTATTTAATTAGCATCCAGTGGTGTCTGATTGGACCCCCTGATGTGACATAGTTTCATATGAATTATTATAATGCAGTATATATTCTAGTGATGATGAAGTTATTCAGTAAGGTTTTAAAATTATTAAGAATCTTCACTTTCTTATTTTTAGATGGTAGGTTGTTTAAATTTTACTTTTACAAGATGCCTCATCTTTTAAGACAAATCCCATGATTTGTCTTAAAAGAACCATCTCTCTAACAGTAATACTCCATCTTTCCTGTGTTCTGTCTCTCTCTTTCTCTCTTTCACATTCTAATACTCAAGGGTTTTTAGAAAGAGATGGAATGATCAAGAGAAAGAATGCTAATTCCAAGACCCGACCATCACAGTATTTATAAAGTACGACTGTGTACATTCAGGATAATATTTTGAGAAGGAGCCTCTAGTAGAAGTTATGAACTGGAATAGAAAGTGCTTATCTTGATGGGTTTAATTTGTGAAGAGGCCTATTTCATGTAACCATCAATATTGTGATGCTTCCGAAAGTATACTTACATATAGTTTTTCTAGAAGCAGATCCCTCCCCTTGAGTGTGAATTCTCTTTTCTCCTTCCCCAAATCACACGTTAGGAGAGTGAAAGGATAAGAAATGGCATCCCTTTCCCTCCATCAGGACGTAGACAAGTTGCCTCATTTAATGGCAATACAATTAAAGTGCCAGTTGCTTTAGGGCAAAGAACATATATCTGGATGAAAACGGAAGGGTCCTACATGAAAATAAAAAAAGTTAGAAGATTTAGAGCCTTTCTATTTCCAAATTTTTTGTAGTGTCC
>CABHPR010149158.1:0-44385 GCA_902168415.1 Peromyscus melanophrys | reverse complement strand
TATGGGTCATTTAGCAACTATGGGCTGAACCAGTCGAAACCATAAGTTAAAAGAAACACTTATTCACTTCAGTTTTCTACATCAGAAGTTTCTATCACAGTGACTAAAAGCTAACTCATACATCATAGTAAAATTTTATTTCTCCCTAGCTCATTGTGTGTGTGTGTGTGTGTGTGTGTGTGTGTGTGTGTGTGTGTGTTCTTTACTACTAACATCTTATTAATGACTCCTTAATGGTACATAATCCCCTAATCCTCACATTAATGCCTTCATTAATAATTTTCCTCAAACTGTACTGCATTTTAATATCTGTTATCTGACTAAATTAAATTTTAACCCTAAACCCAAATTAAATTTGACATTTATTTGTATTTGAATAAAACTGTTCCCTAAATCTTTATCACTGCAATAACTAGAAGATACCAGCAATGCTGCTTTCAGACTTAAGCTAAAAAGAAACTCCTGCCCTGATCGTCATGCCTCAGGGTCCCAAGCTTTGGAGTGTCTTTGAAGTTTACGCTCCTTCAATGACTAGAATTGGGCATACTGTAGCAGGTTCTGATCTCAAACCCAGCTTCATGTGGATTTCTGATGCTGTAGAATCTCCCTTGAAGCATTCTAAACTTCCTTTTGATGTCTGAGCAAAGTGGTGGCTTGCAGCATCCTATACTGGTTTCTCATTTTAAGAAAGAGGAGCTATGTGGCTTGTAGTTCAGTCACTAGAAGGCCAAGTAACCTTTTCTGATCTGGTGTAGTGTTGTTCTCACCAAGATTTTAGGTATAAAGAAAAGAGGTTTGGAAGAGACATAGAAATGAGTCATCCTCGAGGCAAGAGTTTTATTAAGAGAGTTGTTAACCTTTAAAATGCTGCAAGCAGGACAGTGGAGTCTAAAGAAAGGTTTCATTCCCATCAGCTATAGTAGGTGTCTACTCTTAGAGTCTTCAGAGGTAGGTATGGTCTTACATCACCAGTCCCCAGGTATATTTGATATGAGATCTATGATATGCTCCTGCAGTCAGGTGGCATCTGATTCCAAGGCTGGAGGAAAGATGAGACCAGAGGGTGGCCTGTCCACTTTTGTGGCAACACTAAGAGAGTAGTGAGATTACAGTGGGGTGTAGCTCTATTTGTGATACCCTTTGGGCCAATACCGGAAGGCTCTGGGATCTGAGTCTCTGCAGATAACTTCCCTGGCAATGTTTTATCTCTGAACCAGAAACTGTTGTAAACATTCTGCCTCACCCAGGTAATCGTGTGTAGTTATCCTGCTGAGCCCCTGATTTAAGTCTTATCAGAACAAGCATGGGGCTGGGAAAGAGGACAAAAGGGCTCAGGTCCTTCACAAGTAGCTGGAGTCACACAGCTTTTCAAGTCATCTTAGCTGAGTCCTACGATTTATTGAAGAAAAGAATATCACACCTGTTTTCAGAATCTTCTTGACCCCAAAATGGACTCAATAATGATGGGGAAAAATTAGTTTGGTTGGGTTCTAATGTTGATTCATCTGTTAACTGATATTTGGATTAGATCTTGTAAGTACAGTGGCTGTGTATACTTGAATTAAAGCCTTTAGGAGTGCATACTGCATTAATTATCTAATTTTAACATCGAGAAGTCCAAGTCAAAGGCAGACAAGTGTGTGCACATGTGTATTTGTGCAGCGATGTGTGCGTGCCTTTGCCTGCTGTCTATATATGCACCAAGTGTAGTTCAGTACGGGGCGGGTGGTGGGGGGGCTGAAGATAATGGCATATTCCCTGTCACTGGAGTTATAGGAAGTTGAGCATCAGCAGTACTGGGAAGCAACCTTGGGTCCTCTGCAACAGCAACAAGTGTTCTCAGCTACTGAGCCTTCTTACAAGAGCATATAATTTTAAATTTTTGAGGAAGTGACAAATTGCTTTCTAACACTAAATCATTTTAGTTAACCGCAATACTGTGGGTTTAATTTGGTATATATCCATGTCAATCCTTTGTATATACAGTTTCTTTTAAAAACAAAATTCAACCATTTCAGTAGAATCACAGCATGATTTCATTTGCAATTCTCTAGTGGCTAGAAATGAGTGATACATCATGTTGTTACTGCTTGTTACCTGTACATCCTCTTTGGAAAAATGACTATTTTTTTTCTCCCTGAATGTGGTCATTTAGATTAGAAAGCAGACATTAAGAATTGGCATCATTAAATAATGAGTTCTCTTTATTTCCTCAGCATTGTAATTTTAAAACACATATTTAACTTATTTGAGATAACCCAGAGTCTTTTGAGGCTTGTTTTTAAGATGCATAAGCACAGCCCCACAAAAGTCCTTAGTCTTAGGTCGAATCGAGATCCACTATTAGGGTCATAACCCTCCGAGAATTCTACCCTTTGTATTAGAAGTTCTTCACACTTACATGGTAGAAATGTAAAGTGTCCCCAGCTGCAGAAGACTTCTTTTCATCTTCCTGGCTTTGGGCAGTTTTCTTTAACAAAATTTTGGAATAGTTTTCAACTAAGGATTTGGCAGAATCCTCTGAAGATTCCTGTGTAACCTCTTCCTCATTAATGTGTTTTACACACTTTTATTTCAGTAGCTTTCCAAAGTCTAATCTATTTCTACATCTTTGAAGAACCTTCAGGTTTTATTAGGCTCTCCTCCTATATAGAACCTTGGAATGGTCCAGGTAATGGGGAAAATTACAGGGCAGAACAGTTTCCTTTACATTCTGTTATTCAGCAAAGACAATGAGCTACAAGCCATACACTGTTGTCTGAAGTCTGACCAACATGGCTTCGTTTATTCTACCTACTTTTCAATGATTTTAATAGGAAGGCAAAGCACATTCCTGACACTTTAGCACAGTTGAATATGTCCATCCATATTCATTCACTCTGAAATTGTTTCTTCTTAAATTTCAGGCTTAAGAGGTCAATAAATGATATTTAGATCTCCATACTTTCATAGCAATTACTCCTTACATTTGAACATTTTCCCTTTGACACAATATTATTATACAGGCTTGAGAGCACAGCTACTATTTTGCTAATTTAAATTTATTTTCTGCTTTAAAGTGGGGAAAAGACTGTGAGAGTCAGAGATCAGGATGTCTGCTGTGAGACTGTGTTTTCTAGATTTTCAGGAAAAAGGTAACCATGAAATTTCTACAGTATGATAGCCTAAACAAGAATAAGCTGTCCCATGGAAGTGTACACCAACTGGTTGTCCAGTGTGAAATGATCATCCCTACAAACATAGAAGTAATAGTATACGAACTAAACAGGATATATTTAGGAATATATAATGTATAACTATACATGCATGCATGTAATAACGATGAAAACAGATGACAGGAACTTGAAGGAGTGTGGAAGAGTATGTGGAAAGCTTGGGAAGAAGGAAAGGGAAGAGAGAAATGTAGACTATTATAATCTCAAAAATAACCAATAGAAAAATGACACCCATTGACTAGGCAAACATGGCTAACGGAAAAATCACATGACCTTTTCCATAGATGGAAAGCTATAGGTAATCAATAACTACTAAGAAAGAAAATTAGTGTTCCCCATGGATAAGACCCCCTAATTGATTAGCCAATACCAAGTGGTCAGCCTTTTTTATAAATATATATAAATGAACAACACTAAATAGATTCAATAGGGTGTGTGTGTGTGTCTGTGCTTGTATGTGTGTATAAGAGTGATAATTAAAGAAAAAGAGAAAAAAATAAATGGTTCATCAAGTAATTTTTAATACTTAATTCTAAATTATTTACATATTTATACATAACCATTTTTTTGATTCTTTGGGAATTTCACATTATGCACCCCAAACCCATTCATCTACAAGTCCTTCCACATCTGCCCTTTGCCCTTGTAGTGTCCCCCAAAGGAAATCTAAAAAAAAATAATAAAACTAAGATAAAGATTTTTAAAAAAGAAGAAAAATAAATAAAAATAATGGAATACATAAAATACTAAAAAATACAAATAAGAATATCAATTTCTATTACAAAAATAAACAAACCAACAAAAAAAGAAGCAAGCAAACAAAACAAAACACTTTACTCCTCCGTCTTTGCCTCTCCATTGCCTCTTTGGTCACCTTAGAGGCATTGGGAACTATGGTGTATCATGCAGTATACTCTTTTGTCCAAACAGCTTTCTTTGCAACTGTTCGTTGTATAACGTGTTGTTGGTGTGGTTCAAGGCCTCTGGCCTCTGGCCTCAGGCACACTATCAACACTGGACCACCCCCAGAAACTCCCCAGACATCATGCTATTGCCAGAAGTCATGTGAACCATTCGGCCATGGTTCTACAGGACAGACCAGTCCCTTCGTGCACTCCAGCAGATCGCAGATAGAGTAGATATTGGGGTGGGCCAGCTCAAAGCCCTGGATGTACATCTAGGTGACTGTTGAGTTGGTCACTGAAACTACTCCCCTTAGGTGAGGGGCAAGGCCAGCTCTCCCATACCCATGGTGAGGGGAGGGGCTGTCTTTCCCAAGTGTGGTGGGCCAGCTCTCCTATTAGAAGCAGGGCCAGCTTTCCCGTGCCAGTGTCATCAGAGTCCCTTACCCCAGGGCTGGCAAGGAGGCAGGGTCAGCTCTCTGGTGGAAGGGCAGGGCCTTTTTCTGGGCCAGTGAGAGGCGGGACCAACTCAGTGAGGCCCTTGTACTTCAACTCATGGTTCAACACATGTTTCAACACATGGTTCGTCCATGCCCTGTGATAAATGGGCAATGGATATCAACACAGACCCCAGCTGTGGCAGGACCACGGATCCAGACATAACTATCACCAGCAGATAGGGCCTGAATGTCACCATAGCCCTGGATGGAAGTGTAGGCCTCTCAGATTGACCTGGGCCCTGTGGCAATGCTGTACTCCAACATGGTCCCAGGTGGCAGTCGAGACACAGAGTGGCCTCATGACCACCACCCCCTCCACACACACACACCCTGCCCCATGGCAACAGGAGCCACAGACCTCAACACAGACCCTAGTTGTTGTAGGACCACAGTCCTAGACATAGTCTTCAGCAGCAACCTGCTTCCAGATGACACATGATCCCCGGTGACAGCCCAGGCCACTCAGATCGGGATAGTGGTGTGGCCCTTGGGCACCAACATGGCCACATGTGGCGGCCCAAACCAGGCACATCCTCACAGCCTTTGGCGGTAACAGGTGCCATGGACATCAACACAGACAGAGGCTTCACCAGGGCCGTGGACCCAGGCAAAGGCCTTGGCAGCAGGCCAGACCAGATGTCACCATGGCAGAGGATGGCAAATAGGTCTCCCACATCAGCCTGGCCCTGACCACTTTCACCTTACAGATCTGCTCTCTCAACAAGACACAAACCTCTCTGCCTCTCTTCCCTCCCATACCCCTTGGTGGTGATGTATTGTGTCCACCAATATACTGTGTCTCCCAAAAAAATTTACCCGAGGATCAGAGGAAAAAAACAGCCACTATATTAACATAGAAGTCAGGCAACAGTAGCACACGCCTTTAATCCTATCACTTGGGAGGCAGGGATCTGTCTGGATCTCTGTGAGTTCAAGGCCAAACTGGGGAAGAGAGCCAGGCGTGGTGAAATACGCCTTTAATCCCAGAACCAACCACAGAGGTCTGGAGGTCTGTATGGACAGACAAGAAGTGACAGAGCTGAGCAGGAAGAGAAAGTGATGTAGCTGGGCTGAGAAAGCAAATGAGAGAACAGAACAGAAAGGCATATAGGTGTGGGCAGACAGGAAGTAGCTCTCTTTGGAAGCTGCAGAGTTGGTGAAGTGAGGTTAGCTGTGGCTTTTCCTATTCCTCTGATCTCTCTCAGGTTTTAACTGCAATTTATAGCTCCCTGTTTTTTATTTAATAAGACAGTTTAGCAATTCATCTACACTGCTCCAAACATTTGCTCAGCATAATGGTGCCCCTACCGCCTGGCACAGCAAGGCAGTGACAAGCCTTTAGCCTCTTCCCACCCACCCAGGACAAACTACCCTGGGCGTCTGTGTGACTCTGTCTCTCCCACTCCAGGTGCAATTATTTTAATAGCTAATGGTATTTCTGATGTGCATCTAGAATTTCGTATGTGCATCATTAACTCCTTATATTAAGAATTAATATTCTGCTCTGCGGCGGTGGTACACGTCTTTAATCCCAGCACTGGGGAGGCAGAAGCAGGCCTATCTCTGTGAGTTCGAGGCCAGCCTGTGCTACAGAATGAGTTCCAGGAAAGGCACAAAGCTACACAGAGAAACCTTGTCTCAAAAAAACAAAAAAAAAAAAAAAGAATTAATATTCCACCATCTCAAATTAATGTACATACCTTCTGACAACATAATGCCATGACTCTTCATGTATTATCCAAAATATATATTATATTTATTTATAATCTAATGTTCACACTATGATTTTACATTTCTACTCAATATAACATATTAAGTGGTATCAAGAAATTAAAATAATTATTTTATACTATACAAACATGTTATTTCTTCTTAAAAATTTGAATAAGTACAGACAATTATCAGCCAAAGGGGACATTATTTCTATGGAGAAATCAGCAATTGTTTGTATTTGTATTTATATTTGTCCCTGAATTACTTTTTCTCTTTCAATGGCAAGATTTAAGACATCATTATGAATGTGTGTGTGTGTGTGTGTGTGTGTGTGTGTGTGTGTGTATTATTTGGCCTGGGAATGGTTTTCTATGTACTTATGTACTTAGACATTGTATTAGTCAAGGCTCTCTAGAGTCACGGAACTATAAATGTATTGGAATGACTCATAGGCTGTAGTCCAACAATGACTAGCTGTGAATAAAAAGTCCAAGAATTGAATAGTTGCTCAGTTCCATTAAGCTGGGTGTCTCAGCCAGTCTTCTGTATATGCTAGAATCCTAAAGAAATAGACTCTAATTCCAGTGAAGAATGGATGGGGTGACAAAGTGAGGGCAAGCAGGGAAGAGCAAACACACCCACTTCCTTCTTCCATTGTCCTTCCAGTGAAGTTGTGGTCCAGATTACAGATGTGCCTTCAACCTCAAGATCTGGATTAAAGGTCTGTGTCCTCCAGCCTCAAGATCAGATCAATGGCTTGTTGTCTTCTTGCCTCAAGACCTGATCACAAGTGTGCCCACCATTTCTGGATTATAGTTCATTCCAGATATAGTCAAGTTGATCACCAAAAATAGCCATCTCAGATGTTACCAAGATATTAGGATATTTTTGGTGAAATCTGGAACACAATTGCACTATTCCCTTAAATTTGTTTTCTAACTCATTTCTTAGCTCTCCTGCATGAATTATGTATTGTTACAGTGTGAGGTTGTTGCACAAGCCATTAGTGATCTATTTATTTAATTACATTCCCTTTATTTTTATAGATTTTGTGTGTGTGTGTGTGTGTGTGTGTGTGTGTGTGTGTGTGATTTAAATTTTATTAAATTGTAAGCTACATTGTATAATCTTGGAGTAAATTGGCCCACCTCTATTAATACAATTTGCTACACTGAATAGGTTACAGAAAAATATTAATAGGCAATCCAGAGCCCAGTTAAGTGGGTAATCATGGTCGCAGGGAGGGTCAGTTATAAAGACATAATATTCAAGATCCTGTGATCCTCTGTTGAATTACAGAACAAATAGGATAGCAAGAATGTTTAGCAATTTTAATAGAGCCCATGTTTTATACTCTTGAGTGAGTATCTACTTCAATATGCATCATATTGAGCAGTCCTTTATTAGAGATACTGAGAAATTGTTTTCTTACAACTAAAATAAATTAGCACTGATAGTTTTCTTTCAATTTTTTAAAATTTATTCTCTTCTCATACAGTACATTCCAACCACAGCTTCCCTTCCTTCCACACCTCCCAGTTCTCTACAACACCTCTCCTCTCCCCCAGATCCACTCTCCCCAGAAAAAAAACAAGCAAACAAAAAACCATAAAACAAAAACAGGCCTCCAGTGACATCAACCAAACGTGGCACAACAAGATACAATAAGACCAGGCACAAAAACTCACAAGGAGGCAAGACAACCTAAGAGAAGGAAAAAGGTCCTAAGAGCAGGCCAAAGAGTCAGAGATAGCCCCACTCCCACTGTCAAGAGTCCCCCCAAAACACCAAGCCAGCAACTATATCATATATGCAGAGAACCTAGCACAGCCCTATGCAGGCTGCATGGTTGCTGTTTCAGTCTCTGAGCCTCTAAGAGCCCTGTTTAATTCATTCTGTTGGATATACTCTCCTGGTGTCCTTGACCCCGCTAGCTCCCACAGTTCCTCAAGCTCCAAGGGGAGGGACCTGATGGAAAATTCAACCTGGGCTCACTCTCTCTGCTTAATGTTTGGCTGTGGGTTCTCAGCATCTGCTCCCACCAGCTGCCAGAGGCAATCTTTTTTTATGACAACTGGATTGGCACCAACCTATGGATGTAACAGGACATCATTAGGATTCATTTCATTGATTTTGTTGTTGCTGTTGTATCTTTGTTTCTGGGTTTTTTGTTTTGTTTTGTTTTGTTTTGTTTTGTTTGTTTGTTTGTTTTTCCCTAGTCATGTTTGGTTCTACCCTAAGTCTCTGGGCTATCCAGCTTCTGGTTCCTGGTCATCCAGAAAGTATCAAGTATGGGCTCCCTCATGGTATGCTTCTCAAATTGAACCTATCATTGATTGGCCACTCCCACAAATTCTGAGCTTCCATTGCCCCAGCATATCTTGCAGGCAGGATAGATCAAAGGTTTGTGGCTAGGTTGGTATCCCAATCCATCTACTGGAGACCTTGCCTGGTTACAGAAGATGGATGGTTCAGGCACCATATCCCCCTTTAGCTAGAGTCACTCTCACAGATTCCAGGGAGTTTCCACTTCACTAGGTTACCATACTGCCTCCCTGCAAAATGCCCTCCAATTCTAGTCATCTCCCCCAGTACTCCCTCCTTTCATCCTTCCCCATACCTTACCTGAGCCCCCCATTCCCATCTCCACCCACTACCAGTCCACCTGTGAAATCTATTTTGTTTCCCCTTCCTGGGAGATACATGCATCACCCCTAGAGTCCTCTTTGTTACTTAATCTCTCTTGATCTATGTATTGTATAGCATGATTATCACCTACATAATGTCTAATATCCACTAGAAGTGAGTATATAACATGTTTTTCTTTCTGGGTCTGGGTTACCTTGCCCAGGTTGATGTTTACTATTTTCATCCATTTCTCTTCAAATTTCCTGGTGTCCTTGTTTTTAACAGCTGAGTAATACTTCATTGAGCTAATGTACCACATTTTCTTCATCCATTTCTCAGCTGAGGGACATCTAGGTTGTTTCCAAGTCCTGCATATTGCAAATAATGCTGTTATAGACATAGTTGAGCAAGTGTCTGTGTGGGAGGATTGGGCATCTTTTGGGTATGTCGAAGAGTAGTATAGTTGAGTCTTGAGATAGATCATTTTCAGTTTTCTGAGGAATGCTATACTGATTTCCATAGTGGTTGTACAAGTCTGCATTCCCAACATCAATAGAGAAGTGTTCCCCTTGTTCCACATCCTTGCCAGATGAGGTATCACTACTATTTTATATCATAGACATTCTGACAGCTATAAGATGGAATCTGAGAGTAGATTTGATTTGCATTTCCCTGAAGACTAAGGATGATGAATTTCCAACCCCTTTGATAATGTCCATTTTTTATGAGGTGTTTCTTGTATGCAGTAAAAGGATGGATAAAAGGATGAATCCTGTTTTTGTATCCATTCTGTTAGTCTGTGTCTTTTTATTATGAAATTGAGTCAATTTATATGAAGAGGTATCAATGACTAATGATTGCTAATTCCTGTTATTTTGTTGGCATTGTCGTTAGTGGTGTGTGTGGGGTGTGTGTGTGTGTGTGTGTGTGTGTGTGTGTGTGTGTAACTTTATTAGCATCTCTTTGTTTACATTAAGAAAATTTTCTTGTATAATTTTGTTGAAAATAATTTCTGGGCCTTTGAGCTGGGATTCTTCTCCTACTATTCCTATTATTCTTAGGTTTGGTCTTTTCATAGTATCCCAGATTTCCTGGATGTTTTGTGTCAGGATTTTTTTTAGATTTAATATTCTCTTTGACTGATGTATCTGTTTCTTCTACTATATCTTCAATGCCTAAGATTTCTCTTCCAACTCTTGTATTCAATTGTTGAAGCTCATGTCTATAGTTCTTCTTCACTTACATGATAGAAAAATAGATTTTTCATTTCCAGAATTTCCCTAATTTATGTTCCCTTTATTGCTTCTATTTCCATTTTCAGGTCTTGAACAGTTTTACTCATTTCCTTCAACTGGTTGTTTTTTCTTGGTTTTCTTTACGGAATTTATTCATTTCATCCAATATTTTGTTTGTCTTTTCCTTGATTTCTTTAAGGGGTTCATTCATTTTATCTTTAAGGACCTCTGTCACCTTCATAAAGTTGGTTTTAAGGTCTTTTTCATGTGCTTTCAGCTGAGTTAGAATAACCATAGCTTGCTATAGTAGGACAGTGGGGTTTTGGTGGTGACATATTGCCATGGCTGTTGTTGATTATGTTCTTATGCTGGCATCTAGGCATCTGGGTTTGGGGTGATTATAGGTCTAGGTGCTGATTTATGGATGTGTCTTTGTTGGATGGGTATTTTGTTCCTTGGTTTGTGTTTCCTCTCTGGTTTTCTACCCAGTGTAGCCTGTGGTTGAACAGGGGTCTCTGCCAGAGTTGGGGGTTGAGACATGGCAATGAGGAGGTGAGGGAAGACTGGGGATAGGGTATGGGATGCCAAGAGAATAAGGGACCCATGCATTTGGGTACCTTACCTATACTTTTGGCGGCCAGCTTGGCACCCTGTTGCACATGGGGTCTTCGCACAAGTTGGGGCTTGGATAAAGTGAGGAGGAGGAGCTGGGTGGTGGTGACGCACGCCTTTAATCCCAGCACTCGGGAGGCAGAGGCAGGCGGATCTCTGTGAGTTCGAGGCCAGCCTGGGCTACCAAGTGAGTTCCAGGAAAGGCGCAAAGCTACACAGAGAAACCCTGTCTCGAAAAAAAACAAAAAAAAAAGTGATGAGGAGGGAGGCATTGGAGATAATGTTGTGGGGGGGCACCAAGGGAATGGGGAAGGCTGCAGGGCAGGTGGCTAACCTTGAACTCTAGTTTAGTTTCTGGGTGGCCTCTAGTCAAGTAGGTGGTCTCTACCCAAGTAGGGGGCCATTGATAGCTATTTTATAGACAGTGCTAAGATAATATTAATTTTTAAATATGTTGCAAAATAGTTGATTTATTGACAATGATGTTTCCAATGAAAATATTTTTATTCTCAGAATTTTTTAACTTCGCAAATATTTATCCATACATAAAGTCAGTCATAAGTAAAACTTGTTAGTAGAGAAGGATGAGTGAATTTTTTTTTGTAAATGATCTATATCCATGATAGTTACTCCTCATGTAATTTAGAAGGCAGCATTTCTGACTTGAAGATGGGGGAAAAAAAACAATAATACCCAGCAATTAAAATATGCAATCTGGCTGTTGTACAGAATTATAATCCTGTTAATATATGATGGTACTCTATAATACACTTTATCTGAATACTCCCTCCTAAGGTTTGATACCCATTGTACTGGCTGGTTTTGTGTGTCAATTTGACACAAGCTAGAGTTATCAGAGGAAGGAGTCTCAGTTGAGGAAATGCTTCCTTGAGATTCAGCTGTAAGGCATTTTCTCATTTGGTGATCAATGGGGGAGGACCCAGTCCATGATGGGTGGTGTCATCCCTGGGGATGTTGGTCCTGGGTTCTATAAGAAGGTGGGCTGAGCAAGCCACAGGAAGCAAGCCAATAAGCAGCTCCCCTCCATGGCCTCTCCATCAGTTCCTTCCTGCCATGTTTGACTTCCTCCAGCAATGAACATCAGTGCTGAAGTGTAAGCCAAATAAACCCTTTTATCCCCAACATGCTTTTTGGTCATGGTATTTTGCCACAGCAATAGAAACCCTAACTAAGACACCCATTCTATCCTTGAGACAGTAACTCTTCTAAATTCTTCTTGTGTAGATTGCTGTGGGGAGGTTAGTGATTGATGCCATGCACTGTTTTCATTCCCAGCAACATTGTCAACAATACACAAGTTGTGGTTGATGGGGGAGATATTCAAAAGATGTTCACGTTTCTAGACGTTATACAGCGATCACTAGTTTAAGAGGTTAATGTGATGGTAATCTTAGACTACATGGGTGTACCATAAACGTAAACTTTCTCACTTTCTACTAATCTTTTATTCTCCAATGTTTATTTTTTCCAGGGATTTTATCTCATGGAATAAAACATTAGAAAAAATTTACAAGTCCAAACTAGAACCATTCCAAGGGGGAAAAAAAATTAGTGTTTATCCATGCTGCCATTTCTGTCTCTGAGAACTGAGAGGACATTAGCTCAGTGGTTGAGCACTTGTCTAGCGTGCATGGTGGCCTGGGTTTATTCACCAGTAGAGGAAAAGTTAAGTCAATGAGGAAAAAAATATGTAAATAATTATGTAGGGTTAATCCTATCCCATTTTTCTAAATAATTCTATCCTTCCCTATAACTTTTAGGAATTTAAAGCATAAATAGTTTAATAACTTAAATGTGAAAAGCATTTAATTTAAGGGGAAATTTTAATGCCATTGAGGGCATAAATTTGCATATATTTAATAAGCATCATTAAACAGATACAGAAAAGTCTTGGAAGAAACACAGTGTAACACAAATTGCTAAACGGTCTTATTAATAAATAAATAAAAAAACCAGAACCAGATATTGGGGTGAAAGCTGAAAGATCAGAGAAACAGAACAAGCCAGCCAGTTCTTACCTCTACAAAAATCTTCAGCCTCAGAAGAGAGACTTCCTCTTTACTCACGCCTTTAAATACCTTTCTGTGCCCTGTCATCTTACTTCCTCCCTAGTACTGGGATTAAAGGTGTGTGTCACCATGCCTGGCTCTGTTCCCAGTGTGGCCTTGAACTCACAGAGATCTGGATGGATCTCTGCCTCCTAAATGCTAGGGTTAAAAGTGTGTGCTATCTCTGCCTGACCTCCGTGTTCAATGCAGTGGCTGGCTTTGTCCTCTGATCCCCAGGCAAGCTTTATTGGGGTACACAATATAGCATCACAACACAGGTATAATTTTCTCTCTCACTGCTAATATTAAACAAGAATTTGAATTATCTTTAGGGTTAATTTTTGAATATTTTAATTTTACAGGACAGAATTACTATATACTAAAATGAGTTCTATGGGAAAGAATAAAGGAGTTAATGGTAGGAGATTCTGTTGCTATCAAGTTCATTAACTTAGAAATAACGGCCAAGAAATATTCATGTGAGATGCTTTTTGACTTGGGACCTAGGAATGAGACATTCCTAACTACACATTTTAAAAGAAAAACAGACTCTAGGTGGGAGCAGGATGTGCAGATTGTTTTGTGTACTGAAGAGTGATGGCTTCACTAGAACACAACAGAGCAAATGGATGACACAGAGAACATACACTGTAAGGTGATCTATAAGCTCCTATTAAAAAAAAAAATCAAATACAACCAAAACCCAAGTCTAGAAAATCTGATTTACAAATGTACTCTTGTGTTCCAATGATGTATTTGTTTCTTTCTCTTTCTAAATAAGCAGAAAAGATAATCTAATCCTGTGAGTAAAAATGACATAGAAATTATTAGAGGAAACAAAAATAAACAATATAAATGTTTATATTCTCAGTGCATTTTAAATGAATTTGACACACTGGTACTTTTTATAATCAAATTAAAATCCTGACATTTAATAATTTTTCTTTTGTTCTGCATTTTGTATTGAAGGTAACATCAAGCTCTCAATACTTATCAAATACTAGAATATCCTACTTTCTATAGATACAAAATGATATTTTGATATTACTCATTACCAGATGAAGATGTATAAGGAAACTGTATATTGTTCTTCAGTTTAAAAATTAAAAAAAAAAACTTGAAAGAAATCACTACATCCAACAATTACACATTTTAAATAGCATACTGTAAAGGTTTGATTGTAGAATGGCCACCATTGGTTCACATATTTGAACATTTGATCCTCAGTGGGCTCTGATGTTTGGAGAGGTGACGGGATTGCTCTGCCTTGCTGCAGAAAGTAAGGTTGTATATTCTTTCCCACCTCCTGTTCTCTTTCTCTGTTTCCTCTGTATGAATAAAACTGTAACCTGCCAGATTCCTTCTCCTGCCTCATGTTACTTCTTCCTTTTCCTGTGGATTCCAGCCCTCTGGAATGATAAGTGAAAATAAACTCTTCATTAAGTTGCCTTTGGACATGGTATTTTACCAAAGCAGAAAAAGGAACTAATACAGAAATTGGTACCGAGAGAGTGGGACTGTTTCTGTAAGGAATCCGACCATGTTGATTTTTGAAAAAAAGATGTGTAAGACTTTAGAAGTTTTCACTAGAGAAGTGGTTGAATACCACAAGCAGAGTGTTATGGCACATTCTAGTATAATCCTGGATGATAGTAGTGCTGAGAGTAATGTGGACAGTGCAGACCTGGTTCAGGAGGTTTCAGACAGTAACAAGGATTCTGTCAGCAACTGAGCTGTGCCTTTACATTACATTTTAACAACAAACAAACAAACAAACAAAAATCCTAATTGTATTCTGCCTATGCCCTTGTAATTTTCATGAAACTAAACTTAAAAAGTAATGGGCTGATTTCTTTGGTGAAGGAAATATTAGACATCATAGCACTGAGTTTGTGGAATGTGGGATGGGTTATTACTGTTACTTTCTTGCAGGTACGCAGTGTAAAAGTACGTGGGTGACAGACTAAAGTGGAAAATGGTCATGATAAAAAGGAAAAGAACACTTGGATGTTTTCCTTGTTGTTGGTGATGGTGATAGCATACGTCCTAAATGTTTCTTCCATTATAATTACATCATTCTACTCTTCCATTTCCTCCCTCCAAACCCTCCCATTAACATGCCTCTGATTTGTTCTTTTTTTCTAATTCATGACCTCATTTGTTTTCATTTTTGGTATATATATTTCAAAGTTGTTCATTTGGTATTGGATAATCAATTAGTATTCTCATCCCTGGGAAAGAATATTTCTCCAACTTTCAACATAGGGTTGAGGCTCCCTGAGTTTTTCTCCATCCATGTTAGCAAGCCTATTTGTGTTCCCCTGTTTGAAATCATTTGTAGGCAGCCATGTTGGTGAGACTTCATGAGTGTAGCTTCTGAAGTTACTAAGAGACCCAGTCTCAGAACAAATGTCCTAATCCTTTGGGTTTTATAATCTTTCTGTCCCATTTTGTGTAATAACTCTGAGCCTTAGGAGCAGAAGTTGTGTTATAGATGTATCAGTTGGAATTGGGCTCCACAAGTCTGCATTTTGATAGGTGATTGTTTTCTGCAGTGGCCTCCATCTGCTTCAAAGAGAGCATTTCTTGGTGAGGGGTGAGAACTACACTTAATCTGTTGACATAAGAACAAATATTTAGAACATAGTTAAGGATTCTGCTAGTTCAGTAAAAAGGAGGTAATTGTTTCTCCTCCACTATCCATAACTTTACTAGCCCCGAGTAGTTAGTTGGCTGGGTTTCCAGTACAAGGAATAATTTATGTCTTTTTTTAGTTGGTTTAAGTTCAATTAGATAGGTGCTGGTTACAACCAAAGCATGTATACCATTCCTTTGAGAGCACATAGAATTATTGTGACATGACCATTACCATGATACACAGGCATCAGAGCTGGGTAGGATTATTGGTTGTGTCCCTCTTAGGAATGCTGGCATAGTGGCTTATGTTCTTACAGCCAACTCATACAGTGAAAATAAAAAGGAGGTTGCAACTGTTGAGGAGATTATGGTCATTAAAGAGAAGCCTTCTATTCTGCCTTGGAAAGATAACAAAGGTGCTCTCAGGAAAAGACCCTGCCCATATAAAGTTCCGACTTGAGAACTGGAACTCCGTAAGGGATTTCTGCTCCTACAAAAAGCTATGGCATTTGTGTCATACGTTCAGAGTACATCCCAGATTGGCAGCTTGCTTAGGCAGTGTCATCCACATGGCACTGTCTTTGGAAGCATGAAAGATACAAAAGTAAAGAGGTCATGATTCTTCATCTTCTGTTTCCGAGCACTTCTGAGGCTGGGCAACATATGACAGGGTAAGAATTCCCAAGAGAAGTCCCTGAGAGGCAATTGACTGAAGCTGTGATGATGAAGCCTAGGTTGTGATAAAAAAAAAGCACAATATTAGAGATGGCAGGGTTCTGAGATATCAGCCAAGCATAGCTGCGTACCAGCAATGGACCCGGCTAAGGGAGCTACATGTGTTTCAGACAGAAATGCTGCAAGGGTGCTACCATCTAAGCCCTTCAAAACTCTTGATGCTAGACTTGGTGTCTGACTTTTGAGGTTTGGGTCTTTTTTTGATCTCATCTTTTCTCACTGTGTTCCCATTCCTCTTTTTTTTTTTTCCCCTCCGCATGGTAATTTATAACCAGTGTCATTGGAAATCTGTATTTTCCATAGGGAGGTCATGATAAAGGGATTGTCTTGAGTCACAGAAGAGATTCTGTTTTGGACTTTTGAACTGTACTCTACAACAGCAGTGAGACTGTTGAAGACTGAGTTCTTATAAAGCAGCACTGAACGCATTTTGTACCAGGAGATGGCCATGAGCCTATGGGGCCTGGAGACAGAATATTGTTGTGGTTTGAATGAGAAATGTCCTCCACAGACTTACTTATTTGAAGCCTTGGTCACACTTTGTGGCACTTATTTAGAAGGTTATAAAACCTGTAGGAGATGCAGTAATGCTAGAAGTCATTCCTGATTGGGCCCTCTCTGTCTCTGTCTCTGTCTCTGTATTTCTCTCTGTCTGTCTCTGTCTCTGTCTGTCTCTGTCTATCTCTGTCTCTGTCTCTCTTTCTCTCTATTTCTTTTCACTAACATCTGCCTTCTTCTGTCACAGTGCCATGGCTTTCTTACCATTATGAACCATGAGTAAGAAGAAACGCTTCTTTAAGTTCCTTTTAGTCATGATGTCTACATCATGCTAGTCCAGAAAAAGATGTATTCTGATAATATGGTATTGAAACAATAAAGATAAACTTCTGATGGAAGATCCAACTTCACACAGGAAGGAGCATTAACTTAAAGGTTATTAATTAAAAACAAGGAATGCAAGTATCTGTTATCAAGAGTCATGTGAGGATAGTTATTTTTAAAAATGATTTATATTATCTTTATTGTTTGACACTGTTTAGTCAGTATTGGTTATGTACCTTGGGACATTAAGTATGTGATTTAAGTAAGAAAAACTTTAATAATAATTAACAAAATATATTCAGTGTACCAAATTCATGGTAATTTTGAACAGAAATATTATTTGCTTTCAGCTTTTCCTAGTATAAAGGTTGTTTTCTTCTTTTGCATCTGCAATCCAACAGCCCCATATTACATGCAAAATTGCAGCCGAATGAAAATTAGTGTTAAAAGGATTCCTCTCTCTTTTACATTAATGGAAAAAAATAATTACCCAGTGTTCTTTTAAGTGAACTTCTTTGGTTCTCTTCAGGTCATAAACAGGTATGTTTTTAGATAGATAGAATGCACTTTTGTATACTTCAAACTTTTATAGTTCCTCTCAATCTCAAATTTAAACCCTTATAATACACACATGCTTTTTTCTAAATTTCCATTAAGATTCCTATTTGAGAGAATAAGGCATTAGTTGTCATGGTGTTGCCCTTGACTTAGTCAAAAATACAGTTTTTGATAACATTCTTTCACTTAAAAATATAGCAAATTACTACCCTAGCTGTAGTAGCAAAGGAACCTGTGTGGGTGCCAACAGCTAAAATACTCTAGAAATGTGAGCTTACTGATGCTTCTGGAAATATCACTAAAAGCCCTCAGTGCTGAAAATAATTTCTTCAAATGATGCCAATTGTCATGTTACATTCAAGCAGCCATCCGATAATCGAATAATTAAATGCAGTTCTCATATTCTCCTCGGTCCTCATCTCTGCAAAGACAACTTGGCTGAGAACTTATCTCAGTGATGTGAGGTACATTCTTGATCTTTATCATAGTTGATTTGACATTTCATAAATTGTTATTTCTGTTGTGAGCAAACTATCAGTGTGTAAGCTCTAAGCTCAGGCCTCGAGGAACATGGAGTCCTTTGTATTCTGTTGGAATGCTTCATCAAGGAAACAAGACTAGCATCTTTCCTGGTACATTCCAGGGTAGCATTTCTTCACCTCTGATTTTATGGCTTAAGTGTCTGGGTAAATTTAGCATACAAAGAATAGTATCCAAATATTTACAGCAGGATTCAGTTACACAGTTAGAACCAAGGTAACTTGACAGCAGAATAAAGAGATGTATTGGAAACATAAGGATTCACTGGTGAAAAAACAAGATATTATGCTGAAGCATAAAGCTTAGTGACATATTTATAATGTAGCCCTTAATTGTAGTTTTCATTTAAGAGGTTGTAGCAAATATTACCTTTTAAAACATTCTCATGCAAGTCTTTATGAGAACATTTTCTGTGTAAGCATCTATGAATATAACTGTTAGGTCATACAAGAATCTTCTTCAAAACAATTGGCTTCAAAATCCCACTTCTGAGTTCCCCCTAAATCATGTTAAATTGACTATCATTTGTCCTTTGCATAATAAAGACTTACCTGTCCTTGTGTTGTGGATTCTCAGTGAATATTTGGTATTCAAATAATAATATAAAAATTCTTGATTTTACACACACACACACACACACACACACATTGCTCTCTCAGGATATACTTGCTATTAACTCTGCTCATATTTTTTAAAAGTCTCATAATCTCTAAACTAGATCCCAGTGGCTAACCAATTGTATGCAGTTTAGTCATCCATCGTGGCTTTGGATAGATATCGTTCTCAAACACTCAAACCTTCAAAACTTCCATCCTCTGCTGATTGACAGGTGTGTGGCAAGGACCACATGCCCTGTTCCATCTATCTGAACCCTCCATTTCAGTTTCTGCAGAATTCCTGCACACTTCTTTTATGCCAGAACACTTTCACAGTCAGAGAAATTATCTCAGCAAATCTATGGATCCTTCATGTTTCAGAATCTCACTATTCATTATTTTTGTAGAATTCTTTCTTACCACAAATGAACAACAAACACTTGAATTTTTTTTTTTTCTGTTTTCAATAAGATCTGCCACATTCAGTTAGAAAAGCCAAGAATTTTCAGATCTCTGGTTCTGAATTGAATTTTCCATCTTTGGACTGAAAAGCAGAGACATTGGCTTCTTGTTTTCTGTTTTGAGTCTATTTCCAATTTGCAGGAATATTTTGAAAACGTTCATAACAGTGTATGCTTATATTCCAGAAAAGGAAACCTCCCAAACCGACAATAATTTTTCAGATTGTTTTCACAAGTAGTGCCTTTTATGATTTATATTTATATGCATTTTAAATATAATACATTTAAAGTAAACATCTAAATTTTGAAACTTACATGATAACCACAGATGCAGATAATATCCAAGGCTTTCAAGGATGGCAGGATCTGGACTAGCGACACTGACCAAGCAAAAGTTCAAATAGCTGGTTGTAGATGAATTTCTAAATGGTCTTATGAATAGAAAACACAGAGCCAGATACAGGGGTGAAAACCTGAGAGAGATCAGAAAAATAGGAACAGCCACATGCTAACCTCACCTCACCAGCTCTGCAGCTTCCAAAAGCGAGATAGTTCCTGTCTACTTATGCCTATATGCCTTGCTGTTCTGTCATCTGATTTGCTCTCTCTGTCTGGCTACATCACTTCCTCTTCCTACCCAGCTCTGTTATTTCCTGTCTGTCTGTACAGACCTCCAGACCTCCATGGTTAACTAGTGTTGGAATTTAAGGCATTTGCCACCACACCTGGCTCTGTTCCTAGTGTGGCCTTGAACTCACATAGATCCAGACAGATCCCTGACTCCCAAGTGATAGGTTTAAAGGAGTACTAACATTGCATGACTTTTCTGTTTACTTATAATGGCTGGCCTTTTCCTCTGATCTCCAGGCAAGCTTTATTTATTAGAGCACAAATTAAAAAATCACCACAGCTGCTAGGCTTCCATGCAACTCTTACTAGTCAGCCACCTCAGATCTTTTTCCTGTCTACACAGAAACCACAGAGAAGCCGGGAGAAACTCTTCCACTGTTGCTCTCTGGCAACTGTTGTATCCCTTGGCATCTGATGGCCATGCGCAGTAGCAATATACACTGGACACAGCAGCAGGTAGCATCCTCTACTGCAGTGGCTCTAGTGGAGGCTTCTAGTTCAGAGATATGCAGCCCTGGGGATGTTATAAGTCTTACTTCAGCCTAGGACTTCAGGATTCTTCAGCCCTTGCCAGCAGGAGATGTTACAGTTTCCAGATTTAATGTGTCTAAGACCCTCCTCACTTACGGTGTCCACTGCTGTCTGAACTGCTGTTATTGTCCTTGCCACACCACTGCCAACTCTGAAACCACTGCCCCCTTACTTCCGAGGTTACCATGGCTTCACCTCTGCCACTGTTAATGTCAGTGGGTGTTTGGCACAACTGCCCTGGTCCTGCTGTTTTGCTGCTGGCCATAGCTCTGCTTTCTTCATTTGTCACGTAAATGTCTGCTTCGCGGCTCCTGTAACTTGACATGCTGACCTCTCGATTCTGCCCCTTGCTCAGTTGTCAAGCAGCCAGACCGCTTCACTGCATTTGGAACTCCACTGTCTCTGCCATAGTTGCTCCTTTATGTTTTCAGCTCTGTAGGGCTAATGTTACAGCACCAGAGAAGGTAGGACAAGATGGCTCCTGGTCAGATCACCAAATGAACCAAAGAGTCTGCTTGAATAGAGAGTGGGAAGTGATTGTACCAGTACCAGCAAATCTCTCATGCGAATGAGATCTGGGAATCTCATTGCACTAATCATGGGAATGTCCCTTTTGCAGCAGTCACAATTCTTCTGACAGCAGTGGAATGCTTTCAAAGCTTTAAAATACATTTTTAAACTAACATACAAAATAGGGGGTCTCATTATGCATTCATAAATATATGCTGATATACCATGTCATTATGCACACACACACACACACACACACACACACACACACACACACACGGTTCTCTGTCTTTACATGCTGGTATTTCATTCCCTTCAAATAGTCACTTAAACTTTTCATTTGTTTATTTATTTATGTATTTATTTATCAATTTGTTGTTTTTGAGACCAGGGCTCTTGTAATACAAGCTGGCTTCTAGCTTGCGTTATAGCTACAGATGACCTTGCACTCCTGTAATTCTGTATAAACCTTCCAGAGCTTGCACTGCAGGAATGTGCAATTAATATTTTATTTAAATATAGAATATACGATGCCAAAAAAGGAGTTTGATGTTATCACTTGATATTAATTTTCTAGTTAGGATAATCCTTCAACATAGTCACTATTACCTTTGGGGAAAAGAAGCACCACCTTTCTTTTTTACAAATAGCAAAACAACAGTGTAGAGTTAAGCAACATTAGTTTCCATACAAATAAACAACCTGCAAGAATTAAAATAACATAGAGAACTGAACTAGGAAGTGAGAAAAACACATAATTTATCATTTTCTTATATGAAAGAATTTAAAAATCTCTTTGCTTGATCCTTGTGTATATAGAACATGTCAGCAGAGGGTGAGAATGAAATAACTATTTATAAAGCTTCACCCTGTGTGTCAGTGTGTAGGTACTACATTCTCAGCAGTGTAGGTACTACATTTGGTGGAGGTACTATTTAATTATACTATTTTAAAAGATGTAGTTGTGGGTGCTACGTGCGCTTTTATGTCTGTGTCCATAAATGACTTCAAGGAGTGTCACTGGGTTATTTAAATGCCACTACATGTTGTTTGGGATTCTGGAATTAATTCTGGGTCTGTGTGTATACCTTCGAGATTCTGAGTTTCTAACTGATAACTACTTCTAAATAAAAGGATCTGTTCAGATACATTGGGAGAAAACACAGGAGACAAGGAAAATATAAACAAAGTGATTTCTATTGGGAACTGGGGCTTTTTGGACACACACATGAGTTCTACAACTTAAATTAAACCACTTAAGAACATCCATTCTGAACATTAGAGAAGGGAGTCTGAGATCTCAATCTGGCACACAGCTTCTATAGATGTTAATGGTGAAGTATAAGAACTGATGATGTTCCATCTACTCAATTTAGAAGGACATTTGTGTCATGTTTTTACCCTCTTTGTGATCCATTAGTAAAATGGCTTTGCCTTATTCCATGAAATAAAAGTGATTTATTCCAAAGCTGCAATTAGTCTTGGGACTCATGCTGCATCCTCAGCTGTTAGGAAGTTAGTGTAGCCAATAGGAGCGCATTCTACAACTGAGGCTGTTGAGAAACATTTGCCGAAAGGCAAAACAAAATTGACTTGAACAATTCAAAGATTCAATGTAAATGAGCTGCTGTTCTGTTATTGTTTCTGCTTTCAAATTTTCCTTTTCATTGCAATCGATCAACAGCACAGGTAGGCCAATTGTATGTGCAGTACTACCATGCTTTCAAGTGTTTTCATGAAATTGAATTTGTGCTACTTAACTTTTTATAAATAGAAATATTATTACTTCATGTGGATAGATAATATTCTATATTTGAGTGGCACAAATAAGCCAAAGGATGTAAGAAAGATAATCTTTATCTGGAGACTTCTTTCTCCTTAACAGATATAACTTACCCTCCACAGTCTTCTCCCTTGTAAACTATGCTGGCTTTACTTTAGGAACCAGTAAGTGTCCTACCAAGGAGCTTTATGAAGTCAGCATTTTTGCAAATTGTGGAATGCAAGGACATTTGTTAGGAGATTGACATGATTTACTTCGTTAGAGATCACATGAATCAATCCTGAACAAACAATATCATCATCAACAACACATGCAAAGTTATCACTATCCAAGATTGAAAGTTAAACTCCAGAGATACATTAAGAAAAAGACCATGAGACTGGCATTAAAAGCTGTCATTGAGCAATGGAAATAGAATTGAGGATCCACATATCCACTTACACCCATACAGCTACCTATTTTTTAACAAAGGGGCCAACAGTATACATTGGACACAAGACAACATCTTTGACAAACCATGCTGGTCTATGCAGAAGCATGAAATTCCTCTCATCCTGAAAAAAAAAAAAAAAAAAAAAAAAAAAAACTCAAAATGTATTGAATATCTGTTGCCCAGAATCAGATAGAGAAAAAAAGTAGGAAATTCATTTTAACTCATTGGAACAGGAAAAGACTTTCCAACCAAGCTTTTGATAGTACAGTTACTAAAACCACCAATTAATAAATGGGACCTCATGAACTCACAGAGACTGTGACACCATGCTCAAGACTTGCACAGGTTCCAAGGGAAGCCCCATGCTGAGGAGTAGTTGGCCAACACACAAAGTACTCCATGGTGTGTGTGTGTGTGTGTGTGTGTGTGTGTGTGTGTGTGTGTGTGTGTGGTGTGTTTCACTTTATTTTGTTTTGGTATTTTTGTCTTATTGTTTTGTTGTTTGTTACTTTACTGTGATTTGCACTTTCTTTCTCTTTTTTTGTTTATTGGAAAGAAACAGCATGAAGTTGAATGGGTAGGAGAAATATGGAGATCTGGGAGGAGTCGGAGGAGGCAATAGAATATGATCGAAATACATTATGGGAAAAACAACTTAGTTAAGAAATAAAGCTAAAAGATTCTCTATGATTACCGAATGAAATATCCAACACCTTTCATGTCATTTAATTTATATTTATTTGTACTTGAGTCTGACATGTAAAGGAATACTACACATGTGACTCTGAAGATCCATCCTAAAAGAGAAGGCTACACTAACCTAGACAGTTTTAATAACTCTGTCAATATATGTGTCTGGGTAGGGTTTTGTTTGTTTGTCTGTTTAGAAAGTATAGAGCTCAAAATATGTTGCTCATGGAGGTTTATGGTTTACTTTCATTTCATCATTAATATTATTCATATTTTATTTTAAATTGCTATATATTTACACAAAAATAGAACATAGGTTTGAAATGCAATTCCATAAATCTCATATGTATCCTCTGAACATCTTCATCAAGGCTTCTTCCACCAGTGGATGGGAGATGTAGAGATCCACAGCCAAATATTATGCAGAACTCAGGGAACCCTGCAGAACTTGGGAAGGGAGGATTATTGGAGGCAGCAAGATCTAGGACACCAGGAGAACACAGCCCACAGAACCAACTAAGCAGGGCACATAGAGGATCACAGAAACTGAAGGGACAATCACGGAGCCTGCATGGGTCTTCACTAGGCCCTACGCACACATACTGTGGTTGTTGTGGATCTTTGTGGGACTCCTAACAGCTGGAGTAGGGGTGTCTTTGACTATTTTTTTACCTGCTCATAGGACCTTTTTCCTCCTACTGGGCTGCCTCATCCAGCCTTATATGAAGGTGCATGCCTGGTCTCTCATTGCCTCTTGCTATACTGTGTTTAGTTGATATCACTGAGAGGCCTGATTTTTTTCTGAAGAGAAATGGAAAAGCAGTGAATCTGGGGGAGAAGGGAGGTGGGAAGAGAGGAGGGAGGGAAGGCTGAGGTCAGGATGTATTATATGAGAGAAAAGGAGAAAGAAAAAGGAGGTTTTTTTTGTTTGGTTTTTTTTGTTTTGTTTTTTGTTTTTTGTTTTTTTTGTTTTTTTTTTTTTGGTTTTTTTGAGACAGGGTTTCTCTGTGTAGCTTTGCACCTTTCTGGAACTCACTTGGTAGTCCAGGCTGGCCTTGAACTCACAGAGATCCGCCTGGCTCTGCCTCCTGAGTGCTGGGATGAAAGGCGTGAGCCACCACCGCCTGGCGAAAAAGGGTTTTAAAAGTAAAAAATAGATGTCTCGTTGGGTCTTCTGCTCGTTGCTATATATTTTAAATTCTTTATATTTAGAGAATGCAGTCGACTATAATATAGAAGAATGCAATGAAATAAAGAAAAACAGTTCTTGATGCCATCTGGCAGGTATTCTGTCACTGAGACTGCAGAGCTTTGGTTTACTGCAAGTGGCACGTTGTAAGCACAGAATAGTTTATTGGCGTGTCTGTATACATCACCTTGCATGGACTTGTGCCAGTCAGAGAGATAAGCACATTAGTGTCTGTGACAGAAAACTCTGCCTCTTGCCTCTTGCCTATCCTGTAACATTCGGAATGCTTTCATTTTAATGAGATTTTTTTCCCCCTGTCCTTCTCACCCTCCTGCTTTGTTGAGTGATGGTGATCTATGGCTCACGTAGTGGAAGCCCTGATCTGATGATGATTGGCTGAGCGTCCCTCTCTTCTAACAGTGTTGTTTCATTCCTTTCTCTATGCCCTGTGCATTGTTCATCCTTGGCATCATCAGTCACCACAAAGTACAGTGTGCAAATACGAATGTGCCGTGGGAGGAAGCTTGTCCATTCTATGATGTGAAGTCGATTACAATCCTGCCAAGTCCCAGTTTGAATGTCCCCCTCGCGCTCAGTCAGAGGAAACGCGGGACTGACATGACAGACTTCTCTTATCTCATGTGTAGATCTTAGCTTTTAGCTATTAAATATGTATATCCAGGTGGAATCACATGGGTTAAGGCCAGGACACTAGGAAGGGGACCTTGTGGCTAGAAAAAGTGACTTATATGGAAGAAGTAAGGGAGACAATAGAACAAACTAAAGCGTGAGGACTGGGAGATAAGTGCATATCTGGGGAAGCCAATCAGGCAGATGAAGGGATAGCAGGGCTGGGGGTAATCAACCAAAATAAAATATGTATGAAAATCCCATAAGGGAACTGATTACATTGCATACTGCTTCATAATAAACAATAAAAATAGCAAGTGTATCTCACCACGCTCCTCATCTCTTTGGGGATCTGCTCTGAGGAAGATGAACTTCCTTCAGGGTGCGGAACTGTTGTTGCAGCTCCCCCTTTGTCCAGTCTATTCTTATTCATGGAAAGAACATTTTCCCAGCTTCCCCAGGGAGCTGCTCATTAAGTAGTTGCTCATTCTGGAGCCAGCCTTCCCTGGACCATGTTGTACTTTTTTCTCAGGGGGTTGGCAAGGATGTTCTCCTTTCTTCTGGCTTTGGAGGAAGAAACAGTTCTCTGACTCTTGTCTTCCTAGAGGCCCCTCTCATTCTTCAGCTTTCAGTCCTTCCTCCGTCTCCCAAACCAGTGTCTCCTGAACCAAAGAAAGACAATATGATTTTCTGGATTTAAGAACACAGGTGCTTAGACTGAAGTGATTCAAATAACCCAGAGAGATCTCATTACAAGATCATTAACTTTTATCACATCCCCTCTGCCATGTAGGGTTAAAGAGATTCTTGGAATTTGGACACACACATCTTCTCCTGGGAAGATCATTAGTCTGTCTATCATCATTACATCTGGGTCAATGACTACTTCTTGATAATGAGAGAAGAAGCTTAGACTGGGAAGAGGACATTCAGTTTTGAAGCATCCATACATCCAAGATGCCAGAGAGCTTAGCACAAACTACCTTTAATGGCTGTGCTAGAATTTAAGCTCCCAACCACCATAAAGAAGAGAGACTTTCAGTTTTAGTTTTGCTAAGAAAAGTTGAAGATTAAATTGATTAATAATAATTTATAAAAAATACATCAAATATCTAAAACACAAAAACAAAATTATTGCCTTATAGGAAAAATACAAAGAGACTCTGTCAGCCTATTAAAAACATGTATGGCACAGGCTGTGGTTGTGCTACAGACATGTCCTAAGTGTCTTTCTAATTTAAAATCATATATTTATTCGTATATGTTGCATCAAAGGTAGATCTCTTATGTTTAAAATTTTAGTACTTTAAAATCCCTGAGCAGCTGGGCAGTGGTGGTACATGCTTTTAACCTCAGCACTCAGGAGGCAGAGACAGGCAGAGATCTTTGAGTTCCAGGCCAGCCAGAGCTGCCACACAGAGAAATCCTGTCTCAAAAAACATATATATGCAAATAAATAAACTCCTTGGGCATCAACATCAAAGTCTTTTCTGAATTTTAAAATTCTGAAAGAATTACAAAAACCAATATTGTAGGATAGGCACAAATAAGAACAATTGTTAAAGGAGGTAGAAGTTTAGATCAATAGTACTGCATGTGTATAGCATGTACAATGTACAAAGCATTTGATTCACTGTAGAAGTCCATCCAAAACTTAACTACTCAAACAAATACGTAATGAAGAGCTACTGAAACCTAAAGTTATGTCCTTGTCTTTGGTTGAAACTCCACAGAGGGAAATAAAGCCATTTACTTAACTTCCATAATGTACTAGGATTTGGGCTTTCACATATATGCATGCATATGTGTGAATAGATATATGTATTTATATTTATGGATATGTATATCCATATCAAGAGATTCTCTAAGTATTGTTCTTTTTTGAAGTAAAAATGATACGAATAAAAGAAGTTGAGTATTAACTTGGAAACCAGAGACTGGGTAAGCAATGGTCACTGATGACCATTTCAATTGCACTTTCTTTGGTTGGTGTCATCTAAGGAGAGGCTCCATTTGTGCACATCAGCTGCCACAGCATTAGGACAATGACAAGAAGAATAATCTAAATATCACAAGCTAGTAACAAAACAGTAGAGATGCTGGTTGACCATCACCCAGCTGTTGTCATTTTTTTATATGCTGTATACTATACACTTTACTTCAGAGGGAAGTCCACTTTATTTTCCTTACATGAAAATGTAATTATAAACTTCTATATCACATTTCCAGTCATTTAAGACACATTCATTCCTATTTAAGTGACACATATGCTCTTAAAATGTATTTGACTAAGTTTACAAAAGTCCTTATTGTTTTATTTCTCTTAATGCCATTAAGAGAGAGATTTTTAAAATTTATAGACAATGGAATGGGGAAAAATTACATAGTTATTACAGATAAAAGTCAAAGAGAAGAAAACTCATGAAAACTAAGTAAATTAACTTTTCTATTTTTCTAGCTTTAGCCCAATGTGGTGATATATTGTGCACCCCAATAAAACTTATCTGGGGATCAGAGGACAGAGCCAGCACTAGATTAGAATTAGAGGCCAGACAGTGATGGCACACACCCTTAATCCTATCACTTGGGAGACAGAGACCCATTTGGATCTCTGTGAGTTCAAGGCCACACACACCTTTAATCCCAACACTTAAGGTCTCATGCCTTAGTTTGGGAAACACACATACCTTTAATCCCAGGAATTAAGATGGCAGGGCAGAAAAGGTGTATAAGGCGTGAGGAAACAGGAACTCACTCTCTTTAGACTGCAGATTTCCTGGAGGTAAGCTAGTGACAGCAGCAGTTTAACTGAGACCTTCGGGATGAGGACTCTTAGGCTTTCAGTCTGAAGATTCATGGAAACAAGATCAGCTGAAGAGTTGGCAAGGTGAGATTGTTTCTCTGAACATTCAGCATTCACCTCAATATCTGGCTCTGGGTTTTCTTTTCTTTTCTTTTCTTTTTTTCATTAATAAGACCATTTAACAGTTTGTGTTACAACTCAATTCTGAGATTTAAGGAAAATACAGAAGAGAAATGGGTTAAAACCAATCTAGCAGAAGAGGAGCAGCTGAGTGCTAGCAAGTTTCTTTTTTGGAGAACTGAAAGTACAAATCTGTCCTATGGAGACAAGTGGACATAGGTTATTCTTCACCCAAGATGGAAAAGGCAGATTTCTAATACTATGCCCAAAGCAAACTTTCAGTTTAGATATAAAAGGATAACAATGTGTCTGGACTTTAAAGATTTTTCAATAGACTAAAGATAGTAGCTTAATTGCAATATTTTGAGAGCTAAGGATCACAAGATGACAAGATTTATGAGACCCAATATCAAGTGGAAAAATCTCTCTCAATTTCCTGATAAATTCATCTTCCTAGGGATTACTACAATTACTCTTTCATTTAAAAGAAAATCTTCAGCCCTTCATTGCACAGTAAATTACAACCACTTCCTACTTTGATAGATTATATCAGATAGCAAATCCTTTACTTTTCAATCACAAAATTAGTTAAAAGTAGCATTTAATAGACCGGTTGTATGGAGCATGTTATTCAATCACAGCAAAGAGACCAGAACTTTAACCTGAAACCAAAATTATGCCACTGCAGATAAAGTATGAAAGATTTATTTTATATGAATGATGTGCTCATTTGTTCAAGTAGCAAGGTTTTTATTTTGACACTATTTTTGGATTTAGATTTATACTTTATTTTATGGCAATTTGAAATATATATTAGTGTCCTTCATATGAAATGTTAAAAAGAAAGCTCTCAGGGATGGAGAGATGATGTAATGATTAAAAGCACTTGGTGCTCTGGCAAAGGGTCCGGCTTTGGTTCTTAGTACCCACATGAAGGCTCACAAATAGTGGTAACTTTGGCTCCAGATAATCGGAAACCATCCTCTGGCCTCTGCATGCACCAGGCTTGTATATGGTACACAAAGATATATGCAGGCAAAATACTTGCATGTATTACATAAAAATAAAATTAATTCTTAGTTAAGAGCATAAAGAAATCCTAGTAACATGATTCAATTTACATTTGTACCTTTGATCAAAAGAAAAGAAAAGCAATGAATCTTGTATGTTAGACTCAAAATTCCATTATCCAGTATTGGTGCATGTGTGTCAGAGAGTGACAGAGGTCTAAACAGATCAGATCCTGAGCACCAAATCTAACCTTAAAGAAGCAACCAACCCTTAATGGTTTATGTTAGGGCACAGGCAGGCACAGTGCAAGTGCTGCTCCATTTGTTTGGGCTAAAACCTAACAAAGCTACTAACTTACCTGCTTTTAGATTCTCTCATTATATGACACTGATGTCAGTTTGCTTTGGCCTGTTATAAACAAATCCTTCCCTCCCTGAACATTCCTCTGTTCAGCATTCTAGACATCTTTTGGATCTTCAGCTGCTTGCTCCATGTACAGAAATACAATAATCAGGACATGCACATACTCAAATACGCTTTATTAATCCAATTACACCCATTGAAGACACAATGATCCTTCCAACTTCTGACTTACTTCCTTTCTTAAATTCAATGCAGTCATATGTGTATGGTTTTTTTTGAACTAACAACTAATCTGAATAGTATTTTTAAGATCAAGAGTGCTCTTCTTTTGCGAGATTAAATATACCTGTCTCTCCATGTATGTCTTTCTATGCATCTGCTCTGTTACTGCTTAATAACTTGTGAGCATCAGTAATATTCAATAATATATAAACTTCTCTTTTATAATTATCAATAATTTTTTTATCAGAAACAGTTCTCAAGTTCCAAGTCGTGTGGGATGTGACAAACTTGTACTCACTGCCCATCCCCATTGCTTTCCTTCTTCTCTTTTCCTGCTCGCCCTCATCCCAACTGTGACCTCACAATTCTTTCCATTATTAGCTACCTGGATATCCCTAACCCTTTACGTGAAATCTTTTTCTTTGTCCTCAGTCAAGAGAAATGAGCCTCAACTCAGCCTTCATCTTCTTGCTCCTCCAGAGGGAAATTTACTCTAGTTTCAGTTTTATACATACATATACACATACATACATACATACCTATATAGTGTATTAACATCAGATTTATCATGAGTTTTGTTGTATTAGGATTATAATTGGGTTAAACTCCTTGAAATTGCACCCACATTATATTATCTAGACCTGATGCTGACCCATTATAATTAACTCAGTTTTTGCTAGCATCAAGGCTTCTCATTATTGTCCATGTAGACAGGCTATTTTAGAAATACATTCACATAAACTCCTGGCCTACTAGCCATTGTAATAAAAAGCAAAAAAAAAAATCAAGGAAAGAGGAATGATAAAGTATCCAGCGCAAAAAACTGAAAAAAAAAAAAAAAAACCCGACCCTATTTTGATTAATACAGCTTCTTATACTTACAGGTGATTCACCAGATAAACAGTTATTTCAGTCACTTTAGAAACATCTATAGCTCAGATTATTTCTTCACAAAATCTGCAGAAAGCTTGGGGAAAAAAGCATTTGTATTGAAACCCTCACTTCCACATTTCTGAGCAAAGGGAAGAGAACTGCCCATAGAACTCCCATTAATGTCAGTGAGAATCACTGATAAACTCCCAAGCAATGCTTTGAAAACATCTTCATTGTTGCCTTGGGGCTATTGCTAATGCTGTGCACAAATAAGATTTGGCTCTTAAAGAGACAATTGCTTTTATACTGCTGAGCCTCTATCTCCACTGACACTAAACAGAGCTGACAGCACTAGAATGCACTGTGTGCTGTGCTTATCTACAGAGCTGTGTTACACTCTTTCTGCGCGCGGTGTCCTGCTTTGAAACTAGCAAAGCAAATCTTCCTCAAAATAAACATGCAATATGATTAAAGGAGGATGGCTTTTGGGTTTTGTTTTTTATGTTTTTCATCCAAATGTAAGCAACTGCTTAGCTGTTCTAGTCATAAACAGGGTTTTGATATTTCTATTCAGGTCTATGAAATAAATGTGGAGTAAGTCTTATTTGCTAGGCTTGCAATTCAAAACAATGTGTATTACCTTTGGATTTGATCCAAATATTATATTATACAAGTAGAAGTACTAAGAAGGGGGCTTTTATGGGCTTCCTGGAATTCTGATCTCAAATGGGATAATTTAAAGAGTTGTATTTGGGATTGGAGTGGTGACCCGGTGGTTCCAAGCATATATTGCTTTTGCAGGTGACCAGGATTTGGTTCCTAGAGCATAGAACTGATGCCCTAAAGTCACATGTTACTCCAGCTCCCAGGTAGCTGGTGCTCTTCCGGCCTCTGTAAAATCTGGTACACCTAGGTCAAAGCAGGCAAAGAGACACAGACTTACAAAAATAATAAAGCAAATTTGAAGAGAACACTTTTCAGATTAGTAAAAAGAAAAATTTAAAATCCAGATTTCAGGGTTCTGACCTGACATATACAAAACATTTAGAAGTTAAAGGAGCAACCAGAAGTCACGTGCAACAAAACACTGAATATCATGAATGTCTATTAACCTTAGAGCTACCTTTCTTCTGCAGATGTTTCCTGGGCTTGCGGTTTCTTATCGAGAGATAAGGATGTGGCAAATAAGCAAACTTTCCCTCTCAAGCTGTTGGAACGGAATATAAAGAGACATGGAAGACAGGCTCATTAATAGAAATTAATGAAATCTTTGGAGTTTCAGGATGGTTTTGGCTTTTTTTTTAATTGCTGAAAATTATTTCTTAATATTTTCTAATATAGTAGTGGTTATGTTTCTAGTTCATTAGATTTATGCATTTCTCTTTCACTTACTCTAAAGAGAATGAATGCACTAACATGGCCGGTTCAACCATTTCAACAGAGAAACAGCCAAAGAATGGATAATGATGAGGGATTACAATAGGGATAATTAAACTGAGCCACATGATGTAAACCCAGCTGAGTGGGGCTGAAGAAATGAGAGACAGTCTGCTCTGAGCCAAAGACCTAAAGTGCCATATAAGAGAGAATCCAGCAAGCAACCTTAGCCTAAATGATTAATTTTGAAGTATTTCTGAAGCATTTGGACAAAATATGCCCCAGCTCCATGCTGGATATTGTCAGATAATAGGTTGAATCCAATGGCTATAGAATTTCTGTGATGGAGATACCATGGCATCGTGCCACTTAAATTGATTTTATTTTTATCTTTTTTTTTAATTTTTGAGATCAAAACGTAGTTGCAACATTTCTCCCTTCCCCATTTTTTCCCTTCAAACCATCGTATATACCCATCACTGCTCTCCTTCAGATTCATGGCTTCTTTTTTTACTAATTGTTACTGTACACATATGTATGTATATATAATGAATAGTCATATATATGATACACCTAGAAATGTATATGTTTATACTTAGGAATACAACATATATGCAAATATGATAATATATATTTTCCTAAACATAACCTGTTTGGTCATATAATGTTACCTGTATCTATGCTTTTAGTGTTGACGGTGTGGCAGTGGTCGACCAATTTGTGTGCTCTTTCTTGAGGAAGGCCGGCTCTTCCATTCCCATCTCTCTTCAGTTGCTTATATTCCTTTGTGTAGGGCTGATGGTTTACGGATTTTTCCATGCCCAGTTTGGCCTGTTCATTGGTGCCATCCTTGTTCAGCTCACAGTGTGAAGTCATGCAGGTGAGAGTTTATGAGTATAAATAGAGTTCCTGATGTTACTAGTCCTATTTCAACTTTAACTGATAAAGGGAGATGCATGATGAACGTTTAAGCTGATAAGATGTCTGGGTTAATTTCCTAATTGTTAATTTCTATTTATTGGTGGAAGTGTATACTGGGGTTGACGCATACTACCATGACCTCTCCATGTTAAATCAAAGATCTAGAAGAACAACAGGATTTTTATGTTCTAAAACCTTGTTCAGGTTCTATAGGCTCCACAGCATGAAAATCCCTAGCATATTCTGCTTAGCAGCTCCATTCCTAAAAAAATAATTCCATATTTTTTAAGTGAATTATTTTGAGAGGAATGTTATTCTGCACTCTGTTTGTGGTCATAGTCGGACCAATGACCGACCGTGCATGTTGGAGCTTCCACAGTCGATTTTATCGCATTTCAATTCATGGAGATGAGAAAGGACTGTCACTCTAGGGGGAAGCCCCAATTCAAGGAGAAGTCTTTCCTGTTTACTACAACCTAACGAATATTCCACCCTTCCACAGTTGGCTTCAAGCATCAAAAAAATTGAGTACTTCCCATGTTTTCTTGTATGTTCCATCTGCGAGAGTCTTCTGAAATTCAAAAAGAGCAGAAAGCCACAAATAGATAAAAGGGAGAGTGTTAAAAAAATATTGGACTCCAAAAAGCAGAGGGTGGAATGCTAGATAATTCTGTAGCATAGATTGATCTGAATTGAAAATATCCAATGAGAAAGAGAATAATTTTAATAATCAAGTTATGAAATGTGTTTCATTCATGAATGACATACTCTGAAACCCTCCTCACTAAAAGAGCCTTCAAATGAGAGACTAAACTGTATATTCCTATATGCATGCAAGGTTTCATAACAAAATAGCTGAAATCTAACTACTAACTCCAGAATAATTTTAAGTGGAGTTATCATTGAGTACTTTATGTGGACCATGAAAGGCCCTCATGAAAGGTAGTATAGAAGATGTCAGTGTTTTACTAGAAGGGTCTATAAAGACAGTATGTTGCTCTTAACCTGAGTCCTTAAATTTCAGAGTCACTGTTACGCTTTCAATAAGCTTGTGATGTGAATAGAGACTACCAAGTTGCTCAAGGAAGTATCCAGTAAATAAATAACACATGAGGCAGAAAGAGCCTCAGACAGTCAGCAAGAACAAATGTAAAATTGATTTAGACAGATACAACTCCAAAAGTAGGTCATACAAGATCCAGAAAGAGGATGATGTTGACTAGAAAATAGCCCCAAACAACCTCCCATGAATATGTATAAAATAAAGATGTGACAACAGAATAACTAATCTAAGAGAATTTAGTAAGCAAAGTTATAAGGACAAAACTGTAAATGTGTAAGACATATTTAGAATAAAAAGCAATAGTAAAAAGTACAGATTTGAAAGTAATAATAAATATATTGACATTATATAGACATTGAGATGGTAAAAACAGCTAGATAGTTTAAACAACAGATTGTACATAGCTAAAATTGAGAATTAGTGTGCCTGATAACCACAGCTTGCCCAGAATGCAACACTTAATTTGAGCAGGATTAAATACTAGAAAAAAAGTGAAGAAATGTAGCTAATAGAATTTATAGTGGAGTAAAAAATAAAGAAATATGGAGACTCAAATAAATATTATGGAAATATCTTTTTGATCTTATAAAAGACATGACATTCATAATATGTGACATGAATCCTAATCATCCTGACAATAATAAATAATCAATGGCATGGAATATACAGTGTTAAGTGGAAAGTGGTTGGCAGATGACTTACTAAAATTAAAATATATTGTAAGAAATGGAGTATATTCTCAGTGAAGAGGGAAGCACTATCATCTATCTGTTCACACATTTATACAAATTACCTATGTCCATACTATAGTGTACACATATATTCTCTATATACATGTTTTATGTATTATTACAGGCATACTAATTATATATTCTTATTAAAACATATACTAAAATTACTCTATATATTCTTATATTTTATATAGTATACACTACTATTCTAAGTAATACTGAAATTGCTGTCTGCATTTCCTGTTTATAAATCACTTATCTTTAGTCCGTAAAGATCTCCAGGTTATAAAATACCATGCTCATCAGAAACTCTTCTTTCCAGGGTCATTCCACATCACACTATCAGACCGAAGTGAATGTCATCTTTTAGGGCTGTTTTCATACTCAACAAACCTCCAATGTTGTTTTCTGTGCCATAGCACTCTCACAGTGTCTTAGTTAGGGTTTCTATTGTTGCAATGAAACACCGTGGGGAGAAAAAGATTTATTCGGCTTATACTTCAGCTTTGCTGTTCATCACTGAAGGAAATCAGGGAAGGAACCCAAACAGGGCAGGATCCCAGAGGAAGGAGCTGATGCAGAGGCTGTGGAGGGGAGCTGCTTACTGGCTTGTTCCTCATAGCTTGCTCAGCCCACCTTCCTGCAGAACCCAGGACTGACAGCCCAGGGATGGCACCACCCACCATGGGCTCGGCCCTCCCTCATGGATCACTAAATGAGAAAATGCCTTACAGCTAGATTTCATTGAGGAACTTCCTCAACTGAAGCTCCTTCCTCTGATGACTCTAGCTTGTGACAAGTTGACACACAAAAACAGCCAGTACACAAGGTGTCCTCCTCTTCCTACACACCTACCTAAGCTCAACACTGCCTTTTGCCACATTAGGGAGCTATGAACATGCTTCAAAGTTGTGTACTAAAATCTCCAGCGTCCTTGGGACTTCACACGTTTTCTTCCTTTCCTTTTGCGTGAGTGCTCAATGCTGAGCCTTCTCTCCAGCCCTGTAGCCACACATGTTTACAGTCCTCAGCAGGTATGCACAATTTGTCTTCAAATCTCTATGTCTTCTCATCAGTGTGAGTTTATGAATGATGCTTTGTTTGTGTATCTTGCAGAACTAGACTTCAAGCAGCTCAATGAGCTCTTTCCATAGGTAGCCATGTGTGCTCCTTCATTTGATTACTGCTAATTTTTAAATGGTTTTCTTAGTCCAGATGTCTTGGCCTGCTGACTCAACTCTCTTTGAGACACAATCCTCACAACCTAAATAACTGAAAGCTGGACTATTTTTGTGTCCAAATACACTGTTTATACATCAGAGCATGATTGTTACATCTTCCCTGCTGCACAATGTACAACTTTTGACACAATCTTTTATTCCTCCACTCTCCACAATAAAACTATCCATCCAGGCTATCATTTCCACATCTCAATTTCTATTGGATATGCCCACCTCCTTCTGCCAACAACCTTATCTGCCAAAAGCATAAGCGTAAGCACAAGCATTGCTCAAACCATATTACCTCAGCTGCTTCCTAATTACTTCCATCTCTCCAATACCACCCATTATGGATCCTTGCCCCAAAGAGATCCTTTAAAAATGCAAACCACAGCATGCCTTTCCCAATTTAATATTGCCTGCTTGTTTTTGTGTTCACTTTAGAAGAACAATGTGCAAATACCATTAAATGGTTTACAAGCCTTCTCAGGAGAAAATTCCAGCTGATTTCTCTGGGCTTAGCTTCAAAGACTTTTCCCACACATTTAATATGTTCCAACACACTTAATTATATTATCAGATATAAAGATATTTCTAGTGTTTATAAAGTACTGGAGCCACTATTTTCTATTGATACTTATTTTTTGTCTAGAACTAAATAGCACGGCCATCTTTACTCTTTATTTGAAAATTGGGGTTAAAAAATCAAAAACAACCCCCCTTTAAAGAAACTTGTCCACAGACTTATTTAACAGGCTCTGATTATAGAGGAAAAACTGCACTGAGCATTTTTATGTTTCGTTTCATAACACAAACTGTCATATTAAGTCTGCATGCTATTAGTGTATATGAGAGAAAGCTGAGATTTTTAGAGGGTATGGAGCAAGGTTAAACCACCAGAAACAATAGCAATATAATAATGAAGACTTACTTATTAGATGGGGGTGTTATGGGTTGTTTGAGAGAAATGAAGAAGACAGAAGTTTTCTGAGTTGGGTGCTCTCGGGAAGAGAGTAATTCTATACTTGCATTTTTTTAAATTTGAAAGAGGGACATAATAACACTAGTTAACTTTATTACCTGTAAGGGAGCAGTGGTCACCACCAACATGAGTTGGAAGGTGGGATGGTTAGTGACTTTCGTAGTTTGCAGAGGCTTTTGCTCAACTGTGCTTAGTGAAGGTTACAAGGTAGATTCTGGCACCACAAAGTGGCCCCTTCCTATGATATCCTCCCTGCAATTGGTGTTTAAGAAGAACACCAAACCTTAGCTCTTAATGTTTTCCAGTGGACGCTTTCAGAGCTGCTGTTTTCTTTCAGAAAAAGGTAGAACTGGAGAGCACACAGAATAAAAACTGGTGAAGATTATAAGCCTCTCTAGCAGTGATCATTTAGTCTCTGATGCCATTGGCAAATGGACAGAAGTCATGGCTACAAAGGAAGATGGGAGTTGCTTTAGAAGGACTGTTGTGCCACAGAACATTTGTTAACATAGCTTTACAAGTGAGATCGTATTGCTTCCATGTTGCTGAGGATGCTATGAAAACTATCATGTCTCCCAAAATTCTACTTTCTGTTCAATTCAGTTCCAATCAGGATGATAACAGTCTGGGCACTATTTGGATGCCAGGTTGTAGCTGAAGTGTTGGGTGCCATTTGTACCTGAAGTTTTCCTGTGTCCCGCCTGGCCCGTGGTGAGGATAAATCTCTTACACACAGTGCTGCAGCCCACTTATAAAATAATCATCCAGAAGCTTATATTAATTATAAATGCTTGGCTATTAGCTCAGACTTATTACTGACTAGCTCTTACACTGAAATTAACCAACAATTCTTATTTATGTTTAGCCATGTGGCTTGGTACCTTTTCTCAGTTCTGTCTTGTCTTCTTGCTTCCTCTGTATCTGGCTGGTGACTCCTGACTCAGCCTTCCTCTTCCCAGAATTCTCCTTGTCTGCTTCTCCTGCCTATACTTCCTGCCTGGCTACTGGCCAATTAGCATTTTATTTATCAGCTAATCAGAGCAACACACATTCACAGCATATAGAGCATTCCACAGCACCAGGCATCTATACAAAGATAAAATATTTACTTATGTCTGACCCTTAGAGATATTGTTTGTGGTTTTCCTATATTGAGTGGCTTTCTCACACATCTTATACCAGCTAAAACATACATTTTAGACTACAAAATTAAGTTTTCTCTTTTGGCTCATCTTTTCTTCACTCCTCAACATGATGACTTATTAATTAAATTTGTAGAATGCAGATTCAGTAAAATATATTGCATTTCTATTTTCTATGTATTCTTCCATGTATCAGGAGGATTCATTCATTTTTTTTCTTTCAAAAGTTTTTACAAAAGCATATTATGAATGGGTTTGATAGACATTTGAATGTGATAGAAAATGTTGCACATATACACATTTCCCCTGGATATTTCCAACCTCTGACTAAACAAAATGGCCGAGTTTCAATGTTAGGCTATATAATGAACACTTTGTCAGAAATTCAGGTAGATACAGAAACATACAGAATTGTGTTTAAGGACAACTTATTAGTGAGACACAAAACACTCTTAAATTAGCACAAGCAAGGGTGTTTAAAGACAAGAGTGAACTGATAAGTGGATGTCTTTAAAATGCACAATCAGGAATGTCCTTGTTACACAGGCTCAGCGCATGCTCTCTGAGAGGAAAGCAAGTCCGCCTGAGGAAATCAATTCGCTTGTCCATGCCCTGTTTCTCTTAGGGGAATGAGTGTGCTGTCAACCTCTTAAAGCAACTATGAAGTGAAGTGTGTTGACTCTTGTGGCTCATTTAGAATATTTTTTGGCACAAAATTCACTTTCAGTAAATATTACTTGTTGATTTTAATAGGACAGCACCATTTTGGAAAATATTCTGCACGCAAGACAAATCCACAATACTCAAAATGTCATGATCCTTGACTCTGGCACCTAGCATAACTAAATTTTGATTCTTGTTACCAACTACTTTTATTATAATATTTTCATTTCATTCTCCTAAGGAAGACTTTGAGTCCAAACACAGTGATAGCATTAGCTGTTAACTTTATTGCCTGTATTAGTCAGTGTTCCTATGGCTGTAAAGAAACTCCATGACGAAAATCAACCCTCAGAAAGTATATTTATTTGGGGCTAGCTTACATTCAGAGATTTAGTTCATTATCGCCATGGAGGGGAGCATGGCGGCATGTAGGCACACCTGGTGCTAGAAGGTTGCTGAGAGTTCTACGTCTGTATCAGCAGACAGGAGGAAGTGAGTGTTACCACAGACCTGGCTACAACATTGGAGAATTCAAAGCCTGCCCCTTGCACTTCTTCCAACAAAGCCACACCTACTCCAACAAGGCCCTGCCTACTAATAGTGTGGCTGCCTATGAGCCTATGTGGCCATTTTCACTCAAACTACCATATTGCCCAAATGTTTTTTTCTGATGCTAGTAAATATATTTCTGACAAGAAGTTATAATGAAAACATCCCATATATCCTCATAAGTAAGATTAGTATTTAAGGTGGGGGGAAGACACCAAAAAGTAAAATGGGAATGCATTTTCTTTTGTATAAAATAGTAAAAGTTTGTGTTCACATTTTTCTAGCTTCATGAAGGTATAATTTGAAAATGAAGCTTGCATATAATTCAGTATTACATTACTTTCCTTATCATTATAAACATCGAGTGTTTCCCACTGCCTGGAAGAAATGGTTCAATGATTAAGAGCAAACATTGCTCCTGCAAAGGACCTGGGTTTGGTTCCCAACTCCCACACAGTGGCTCACAACTATCTCCAGTTGCAAGAGATCCAACCCACTCTTCTACCTCTGAAGTCATCAGGCATGCACATGGTGCACATACACACAGGCAAAACATTCCTACACATAAAATAAATTTTAAAATTTTATTTACATATATAACACATAATCATTAATTAAAAGTTAATGATTTCTACAGTCAAGACAACTCACATATCAACTTTTTATGATTAAAATATTTTGTATGTGGTGAGAATATTTAATTTTTACTCTCATAGATAATGCCCAGTATATAATACTGTAGTGTAAACTATGGCCACTGTATATCAGATCTATAAAATGCATTCATCAAAACATTGGAATTTTCTCTATAACTCTATTTCTGAGAAACAGTGAATGGAAAGGAGATCATTCAAAGCCAAAAAACTGAACAGAATGAGATATCCATGAATTGCGTGAGTCAGAGTTTGTTGATCCTCGGTATCTTGACAATCTTTGAACTCCTATTTTGATAGCAATGCGGTAAGTGGAGAATGGGGAGGATTCTCTTGTGTGTTTGATTGTTGGCATCTGTTCCAACACTCAACTGAAAGGCTAGCTTGGTATTGGGTGGGAAAACAAATATCATGTCACCTGATAATTCATAAAAGCTTCATGTAAGCTAGAGAGTTTATATAAATTTGTAAAATGTGTGGGTAATGTACAAAATATCAAGTACATGGATAGTTACTACGAAGTGTTCCACACTTTTATTATCTGCCAGCATCAAACAGAGGCACTCCACGTGTGGAAGAACTAATCCTTCTAAGAGAGAATGCAGTTTGAGTTAAAATCGCATGCTCATTAGATGCCTCAATGGACACTGAATATTATTTTGCACACTTACAAATATTTTACATTTGTGATCTAAGTCACATCATGGTGATTTAGATTTAAGTCTTGGAGAGTCACTTTAAATCTTCACTGTTCATAGTCTCACAGGAAATGTGTAGAATGTCCAACACTGGTTTTGATGTTTCGTATGTTCATATTTCCTATCTATCTCTATCGTCTACGTATCTATCTAACTATCCACCCATCCATTTATCTGTCAATCTGTCCAACTAGCTCTCATCTCTGTGTGTGCATGCACATCTGAGTTGCCATGTACCATACTCCAATATCACAAACATATGAAATGTGATGGTACATAATATTAATAGTTTCATTACTGTCTATAAAATTGAGTTCAGAGAAGGAAAAAAAAAGAATATATTCAAAAATATTTATAGAAAATTTAATAAAAATTAATTAAGAACTTCATTGTCGTTTTTATCAACTCAGTACTCAATTTTTCTGAGTAAAGTGTGGTAATCGGAAGGTTTCTCCAGTCCCGCCAGGCCCCCACAGTCCTGTGGCCCACTTATAAAATAATCACTTAGAAGCTTATATTAATGTTAACTGCTCGGCCATTAGCTCAGGCTTATTACTGACTAGCTCTTACACTTACATTAACCCATAATCCTTATCTATGCTTAGCCACGTGGCTTGGTACCTTTTCTCAGTCCTGCCTTGACATCTTGCTTCCTCTGTGTCTGGCTGGCGACTCTTGACTCTGCTCTTCCTCTTCCCCGCATTCTCCTCTTCTGTTTGCCCCACCTATCATTCCTGCCTGGCTACTGGCCCGTCAGCATTTTATTAACAAGAGCTTTTATTTGTACAAGAGCATTATCCCACAGCAAAGTATGCTTTGTGTTGTTTAAGGAAGATCTTAAGTATCTTTTCCTCAATAGTTACCAAATGTCTTTTAGCTTCATGACGCAAAATTCTAAGAGATTATTACTGGGATTATACTTTCATATCTTAGACTGGACAATTAACTGAAAATTAGAAATACTTCAGTTTTCTTATCATAAATGGTTTTATAGCATTACATCTACAATAATTTCCTTAGCCAAAGACACTGTTTCAAACACTACATCCCCAGTATTGATGGCTGTGTAGTTCTTCTCTGGACAATTCTTTTTCATTTCTGACTTTATATGTTGTATGTCACTAATTTATGATGATAAAGATTTAAGAGGTTGATTTTTTTATAAATGCATATATCAAAGTACCTATTAGAATTAAAATATAATAATAGAAATTCTTTTCTCTTTTATGTTGTATAAAACATGACACTTTATACTTTCACAATGTTTAATCAACTCCTTATGCAGCTCTGTTGGCATCTACTGTAAACTGACTGAAAACCAAGTTAATCAGATTCAAAATGTTTTTTTTCTTTTCAGGCAATATTAATTTTCTGAAAGACTATAAAATACGAATGGGTTATTGTAATTTATATTCTGAATGTAATGCATCTTTATTTGTCACATTTTTCTTCAGTCAAAGCTTCAACAGTCTTTTGGCAGATGAATTTAGTTGAAGAATATAGGAAGTGGAGAATCAGAAACAGAAATATTGTAGGGACTGAGGCTAATCGAGGAAAAACAACTGTCATATGCATAACTGAGAGTAATCAATAATTTAGCTTTTATTTTACTTCAAGTCTGGCACATTTCTTCAACAACATCTGAATATATTTCTTTTTGTAGTATTCATATATTCTTTTTTAATATTCATATATTTTCATGCAAAATTCAAACACAAAGATATAAATTGAAAAAATTGCAAATTAATTACAATCACTGTATATTAGGGTTCTCAGAAATAGAAGTGATTGAATGAAAACACACACACACACACTTAAAGAGAAAGAAAAAGAGAGAGAGAGGGAGTTGGATTGACTTACACAGTTTGGTCTGGGATCTGGGTAGACCAACAAACCATGAGGGTCTCACACTGGACAGGCAGATAATCTGGTAGTTATTCAATCCACTGAGGCTGGATATCTCAGCATTCTCAATCTGGTGATATGATCCTGGAGGGTTTCTGGAGAGTTGTTGGCCTTTAGTTAACTTTGGAAGCCAGAAAAAGTTGGCTTTGACCTTAGTGAAGGAATTCAGCAGCGATGGGATAGGTGGACTTGCCACCAGAGTAAAGGTGAACAGGCAGAAATTGCTCTCCTTCCTACTTGCTGTTTTATCTGGGCTACCACCATAATTTCTTCTGCTAGTCAATACTATTTATTTTTGCCTGACTTCTAGTTTATTATGGTGAAATGATTTATAAAGCTAAGGTTATCTTTATTATAAACCATTGTATTTCAACAGACTCCTCATTAACTTAGTAAGATTAATGTTTGCCTTTTATTGTAATCTTCTTAAAACAGGAAAATTAACTTGCTCATGACAGTGCTGTGTCTACTCCTCATTCTGCTGGTTCCTTTGCATTGCATATTCTTTGAGTAATTAATGGTTTTTTCAAACACGTGATGACATAGAGTTGAGGTTAATCCTACAAAAATCTCTCTTATCAGTTCTCTGGAGAGCCTGTTTTACCCTTTAAATTTTTCCTTAAAGGAAAACATTTGGCATTTAGTCCACAATGCATATGAAATTTCAAAGTCTTTATGCTTAGATTGAACAGTCTTCTGACATAACCCGAATCACTTTAAACTTTGGTCATTAAAGTTTCTTATGTCGTCATCCAGTTTGAACTGATGGATTTTTCTAAGGATATACCATGCCTTCCTATAAATAACATTTCACTGTTTTATCTTGTCTCATCTTTCTTCCTCTTTCAGTTCTCTGTAGTCTTCTCACAGACGAACATAAGAGCTCCCCATTCATCTTCTGCAGTTTTTCCTCTGCCGTTGTTCTCTTAGGAGAGGTATCATTAATTAAGAGTCTGTTAATAGGACCAACTTGCAAGTGTAAAAGGATAACTGAATTTTTCTTTTCTCTTCCTTACAATCACTCAAAATTCACTTCCCTACTGAATCATTGCCACATCCCTGTGATTAATGGTTTCTCTCCATGTCATCATACAGTAAATCTGCCTATACCTTTGAAGCAAATTTACCATGCTGAATAAAGAAACAATGAGTAACAATTGATTTTATTACAGATGACAACTTAATTCAAACAAAACCACCGTTACAACACCACAACAAAGACACTCAGAAATTCTACAAGGATTAAAATAAACTCATGGTTGAAATGAGGGCATGTTAGTTAAAAGAAAAAATGTGATGAGTTAAACAAGGAAAAATACATATCTTAATAGTATCACTGTTAGCATTCTCTCAGTGGATACAAACTTACATAGTCAAGTATAATCATGATGGGTAAATAGATGAGTGTTGTAGATCAGTGCAGTAGTTTTCAATATGTTTAGCCTAAGTTAACAAGTATTAATCTCAATT
>CABHPR010149157.1:9903-50104 GCA_902168415.1 Peromyscus melanophrys | reverse complement strand
CTCTTCTCCCTTGTCCTCTGTCTCCTGTGTTTGTCTCTTACTTCCTGTCCTCTGTCCCTCTAAAGAAAATAAAATCTCCTTTGTGCTGAGAACTTGGCCTTTGGGGTCCTGAGCTGATACTATGACTTTCAATGATCAAGTAGACTTCATCCCAGAAATGCAAGGATGATTCAACGTACAAAAATCAGTCAATGTAATCCACCATGTAAACAGACTGAAAGAAAAAACCTACATGATCATCCCATTAGATGCTGAAAAAGCCTTTGACAAAATTCAACGCCCCTTCATGATAAAAGTCTTGGAGAGATCAGGGACCTCTGAATGCTGTTTTCTTATTCTCTAGGCCGTTGTTGGTTCTCTAAGGCACCTGAAATGTTGGTGTTCTGGAGTCTTATCTCAGCCTTGCTCCTGTTCCTGTGCACAGAGGTTCTAATGTTTAGATAGGACCTTAGAAACACCCATGGGAAATTACAAATGATTCCCAGGAGACATATGGACAGCTACCTACACATAAAATCGAGGGTGTCAAGTGTCATGTGCTTCCAGAAGCCATATTAAGAATAGCCAGACTAGGGGGCAGTGTGTGTTTGCCTGTTACCCTAGCATACAGAAGGCAGAGGCAGGAGCATCAGATTTTGGCAAGTTTGAGTCTAGCTTGAGCTGCATAGCAAGTTTCAGGGTAGCCAGGGTTACAGAGTGAAATCCTATTTCAAAAACAGATAGACAAACAAATAAACAGAAACAAACAACCAAAAAAACCCCTGAGTGTATTTCTCCCTAAGAGCCAGGCATGGTAGTGTGTGCCTATAATCACAGCTCTTGGGAAACAGAGGCAGGAGGATAGCCATGAGCTCCAGGCCAGCCTTGTCTATATAGTGAGTTCAGACAAGCCTGGACTACATAGGAAGATTCATAAAAAAGAAAAAAAGTATATGCTAGAAAAAATTAATTAAAATGTAAAATATAAAAGTGTGTTTGTTAAAATTAGAATGCATGGCCAAAGAATTCATTTTCTTTTGAGTGTAGGTACTTGATTGAAATTTATTGTTCATGCCTCCCCCTCAACCTTTTTAAAGATAGAGTCTCACATAGGCCAGGTTGGCTTTGACCTCTGTGATGAAGAGGATGACCTGAACTCCTGATCTTCCTGCTTCCACCTCTCAGATGCTAGAATTACAGGTTTGCCACCACACTCACATCATAGTTTATTCTTGATGGAACCCAGGACACACCATCTAAACTTCTAGTTTTGATTTAAAAGGAAGATCTCAAGCCATTTGTACAGCTGGTTGAATGTAGAGTCATGGGTTTGTGTGTTTTCAGTTACACTGTTCTTAACCTGGCTCAGCAGCAGCTTGCTTTTCCTATAGAGGCACGCCTTCATTGGCCCTTATTGGGGCATTTATGATGTATGTAATTGCAGAGGATTACAGTTGTCTTCTTATGTTTTATTGGTTTGTTGAACTAAACTCCATACTTACGATACAAGAATATGGTTTGTGAACATACATTCATCTTTCAGAGCAGAGTGCCTTATGGTCATCATGCTGCAGAACCAGTGTGCCCCAGCCGGCTGTAGGTGGTGCCAGTCACTCTCAAGGTGGTGAATGGAGGCTTGTTAAGGCACTTTCTACTGAAATGGGTGGGGTTTTTTTTGTCTATCTCCCTTTCTTAGAACGTGAGCTCTTACAAGGCAAAGTATCTGCTTTTTTCATATCTAACTTTTCTCTATGCATAGTGCCTACTTAATACGCATCCAACTTTTATTATTGGGTGAATAGACACATTCTTATATAGGTTATGCTGAATTTGGACAGTCTGCATAGTGGGTTGGCAATCAGCTTGTGTAGACAGGTCATGGCCCTGAGTCCCTTTTGATTTGCGTTTGTGAACAGATTCCTTTTGATTTGTCATCGAAGGGATGGAGATGACACACCTTTGGGTTGTGAGGGGATCAAATGGAGATGTGAAGTGTCTTGCATAGCAGTTGATATAATAAGCGACAGTCTTGATGCCCAGAGCTAATGACAATGAACGTTTGTTGTATCGAGCTTCTTTCATTGAGAAGCCTCAACTGCATGATCTGGCATTTTTCTTATGTGCTAAAGTTCTTTCTGTAAACAATATTTTATGTTTTGAACAGCTTTCTACAACAAATATATGAGTATTTCTTGGTATGTCACATTTGTGAGTTTGATCTAGTAGTAATTAATTAACTTTATACCTCGGAAAGCAATTTCAAGCTTTGCAACAATATTTGCTGGAGAGTTGACCCTTCTAATAAAGCGTGAAGGGCAGTTGGCCCCCATGTTACAGCGTGGCTGTATCAGTCAATGTAAGAGCTGAGGCAGGAAGCAGACGTATTCTCAGGAGCATATTTGAAAGCATTATCTTAGAGTCAGATAAAATTAACAGTGGGGATTTATACTACATTCAGCATCACCCTTGTCCTTATAAAGACAAACACCCTAGAATGTGTGGTCGAATGATCTGTTAATTTGTAGGGTGTATGTTTAGCATGTTTGAGGCCCTGGGTTCAATTCTCAGCAATTGAAAAAGAAAACCAGACAAGATTCCCTCTTGAACAACTAAAAATCCAACAAAGAAGGCTCCATAGATAAATACTCTGTTATAAGTATAGGCTTTTAGGTTTTCGTGTCGTGTAAAACACAAAGGAAGACAGGGTGAGACTATGGAAAGCGAGAACTCTCATGACTGACCCCGAGGATGGTTTCCATTGTCCTACCCCGACTTTGTTTTCTTCCTTTTTATTGCAGTTCTCATTTAACATGGAAGATGAGTTCTTTGGAGAAAAAAGCTTCCAACACTATTGTGCAGAGTTCATCAGACATTCACAACAGATAGGCGATGGTTGGGAATGGAGAGCAGCCAAGGTGAGCAGAAAAAGCATTTCTTCATTTCTGTGTTTTGACATGGGGTCTTACTATGCCTCGTAGCTAGCCTGGTACTTTCTGTGTATCCCAGGCTACCTTCACTCATGGCAGTCCTCCAAGGTGACAGGTCACAGGCATTTGTCACCACACCTGCCCACAACAGGGATTCCTATTTCTGTTTTCAGGGGAGGGCTGTTTATTCTGTTATCTAAAAACCTCAGTAATCGATAGGAAGTTATAAAAGTGGGGTTGATTTAACAAAAGGTATAAAATTAAAAGCATTCTTTAAAACAGATGTTCATTTTATTATTCCAGCTATATATACTCATAATTATTTGGCTAATGAAGTGTTATCTATAAAGTCCTTAGATGACCTTCATGAATTTATAGATAAGGACCCTTACAATATTAATTATTGCTATGTAAACAGATGTTTCTCTGGTGCTTCAAACCATTTGTTTACATTATAAATGTTTGTTCTCTCTTGGTTTTTGAGATAAGGCCTGTCCTTGAACTTCATATGTTGTCAGGGATGACACTGAACACCCTCTTTCCTGCCTCTGCCTCCCAAGTACTGGGGTTACAGGCTTGTTCCTCCACAGCCAGCGATACTGTAGTTTTCTTAGGACACTATTTTTGTCTAGAGAGTAATGGTAATCCTGAAATCAAGTAAAGGCCAGTGGTCACAAAATCTGAAGTATTAAGAATTGTGTGTTTGGGGATTTCTTATTACATAAAATTATTACAGAATGTTTTTCCTTTTGCTTCTATCCCAAAATAATGTAAAAGCTTTATGTACTCTTTTAATTTCCATACATACGATGTGTGACACTCTCTGCTAAAAAGCTTTTTTAGTATTACCTGCAATCTTTTTAGAGACCATTTTCCCTGCCTGACATTTCAGTTGATTCATGAGCGGCTCAGGCTCTTGCTTATCTACATCATGGTTCAGCTTCCAGTGTGCATCTGAAAAACCTGAACATTTTAGGCCAGATTCCCATGATTTAGAACTGAGCAGGGAGATGCAGGTCCTGACTGGGCCCAAAATGTCACTGGGAAGAAGCCATGGGTTCTCTGGGGTCATTTACCTGAACCAAGGTCTGACTGGTTCTCAGATCGTCTCCCTCCCTGGCGATTCAACCGTCTCTAACTCAGAGACAGGGTCTCACTTGGTGATACAGCCTGGTTTCCGCTCACACAGCCTTGAATTCACAACAGTCCTGCCTGCTTCCCCTGAACTGGGATTACAGGCATGAATCACAGCAATGATCAGAAACGTTTAAACCTCAAGGGGCCCTTGCTGGCTCCCTGTACAGGACAGTTGACTTTATTTGTGCCTTGTATTAATTTTGTTCTTGGGTATTTTATAGTTTTGTTTACTATTATGTTTGAATTTTCATTCATGCTATCTTTTCTATGAGTTATATTGAGGAATCACTAGTTTTTGCATCCTATAACCAATAACTTTACTGCATTCTTGTTGCATTCTTCCTGACATTCTTCTATTGTTTCATGGTTGAGTAGAACATGACAAGTAATCACAGCTCTTTGTCTTTAGCTTGAGTTCAGTGTGAATGAGTCTGAGCCCTCCCTCCCTCCCACCCTCCTTTTCTACCTCCCTTTCGGTGTTAGAACTGAAGCTCAAGTCTAGGTTTCTGTCTCCTTCTCCTTTGTAAAAGTACTTTTAATTTAGCAGCAACAGTACATTTTAGGATTATAACATATAGTGAGAAAAGGCAAGTTCTCAGTGTTCTCAAATTCCTACCATGCTACTTTTTGAGGTCCAGGGACAATAAATAAGTATTCCTGGGAATTATCAGAAATTTCAGAACTATGATTATTTTAAACACATCTTCCTTCCTTCCTTCTTTTTTCTTTTTGGTTTTTCAAGACAGAGTTTCTCTTGTAGCCCTGGCTGTCCAGGAACTTGCTCTTAGACTAGGCTGGCCTCAAACTCAGAGATTTGCCCAGCTTAAACACATTTCTAACCTCTTCACACTCTATGGTTTGGATAGCTAAAATTCATGTTTAAAGACTAAAATATACCTAGTTTCATAATGCTTTTTTTTTTTTCGAGACAGGGTTTCTCTGTGTAGTTTTGGTGCCTGTCCTAGATCTCGCTCTGTAGACCAGGGTGGCCTCGAACTCACAGAGATCCACCTGGCTCTGCCTCCCGAGTGCTGGGATTAAAGGCATGCGCCACTGCTGCCCGACTTTCATGGTGCTTTTAAAGAACTAAAACTTTCAGGAATATTCTGATAATGAAAAACACAACTTAAGATCTAGGTCTTCCAGTGAGGTGACAGACAGCCCCTTTTGGCCTCTTTTGGTTTATAATGCTGTGGGAATTGCTTGGAAAGTTTTCTCTCACCACCCACCCTGTAGGCGGAAGTTTCTTTCCCACCTGCCTCTTCCCAAATACCCTGGCAGCCACTTCCCAAATAACTGACTCAGAGGCTTAATATTATTTACAAATGCTCAGCCGGTAGCTCAGGCTTATTACTAACTAGCTCTTACACGTAAATTAACCCATAGTTCTTATCTCTGTTTAGCCACGTGGCTTGGTACCTTTTCTCAGTGCGGCATTCTCACCTTGCTTTCTCTGCGTCTGGTTGGTGACCCCTGACTCCAGCCTTCCTCTTCTCAGAATTCTCCTAGTCTGGTCGCCCACCTATATACTTCTTGCCTGGCTACTGGCTGATCAGTGTTTTATTAGACCAGCAAATCTTTACAGTATACAAGAGCATTATTCCACAGCACCCCCCTTTATTCTTACTGTGTTGTGTTTTGGGGACAGAGACTTATGTAGCTCCAGTTGGCTTTGAATTCATCATGTAACTGAGGCCCACACTGACCTTCTGATCCTTCGGCCTCTGCCTCCCAAGTGCTGGGATTGCAGGCAGGTTCCTCTGTACCCCGCCCTCCCCTCCTTTCCCTGACCCCTTTCTTCATGTCAGGCTGGTGGCAGGGTGCTAACTCACACTGTTAACATTTCAGTGATCTAAGAGAATAGGGTTGGGGTAGGATCGGTATGCCATTGTGTGCGAAATGAGGTAGTACTGGTTCAGGAGGGCCTTCAGGAGGAGGGTTACTCTGCCAGGAGATTCTTCACTGAAATTGTAAACTAATGTCTGTTTTTAAGATCTGATTTTGTTACTGGTCAGTCTCTGAAATGTGACTAAGTATGGCTAAGTCTAATTCATGTTTACTGCCCTGGCTGCTGAGTTAGGAAAGGTCCCTGCCCTTTAGAGTGAGAGTTACCCCTCTAATTAAGGGCACCTTTCCCCTTAATTAGACAGGCACATTTCCCCTTAATGTCTTAGGGACAAGCCCACAGATGTAAAGACAGAAGAAAACAAACACCAGAGAGAATCAACATAGCCTGAAGATAATGACTGAGAATGCAAGTGTCTGTGGAGAACAGGGTGGTAATGCACCTGGGACAGACGGGATGAAGCAGTGTGGAAACTGAGGCAATGGTGGATGGCTGCCTGTTGTCTGGACTCCCTGATCTTCTGATATACTAAGAAAAGTAAAAACTTCTGAATTAAGAGAAGAAGTTTCTGATTTGTTAAGTGTTGCTAACTCATTAAAAAGTACTGATTTGAGACACTGGGAAGATCAAAGCAGACGTCGGTGAGGCATCCGAGGTAGTCTGTGGCTGGGCAGCACAGGGGTGCTGGGATCAGCTGTCTGCATAACTGAGCTTTCTCAGCCAGCCTCTCAGCCAGCCCTGCCTCAGTGTCTGCAGTGGGTCTGAGCAGTGAAAGGGCTGCGTGCTGCCTCTCCACTGTTGAGGGTGGATAGCTTCTCACCTGATGCATTTTAATGGCCTCCAAGTGCTCCCATAACTTACTCGACACATTTCCAGCATAGTTAACCCTTATATAAAATGTCTCTGGTTAGGTCCCATCTCCTACGTATTTTTTTCTTTGTATTCAGTTGGAACTCCACTTTATCATAGAATAATGTAGAAGCTCCTTAATAGGGAGGGTATCCACACTGTGGCTCCCGCCACCACTTCTATAATTCCACTGTCCACTCCAAAACTCACTTCCTTCCGTTCTTCTCTAAATTCCCAGAAAACAGAGAAAAGACGATTTAGAACACTGAAAAAAAATTTTTTTTGTTTTTGTTTTTAGAGACAAGGTTTCTCTGTGTAGCTCTGGCTGTCCTGGAACTCACTCTTTAGCTCAGGCTGGCCTCGAACTCACAGAGATCCGCCTGCCTCTGCCTCCCGAGTGCTGGGATTAAAAGTGTGTGCCACCACCACCTGAAAACAAGTAAATAAATTTTTGTCAGTGTTAGAAAACAAAGCATCAGGGAAGGATTCTAATTCTCAGTGAATTTCCAGGGAGTTCTCCAAGTTCAGACATTGTACACTTAGATTCAATTATGGATTAATTTCTCTGTGATTTTATAAATTGTTTTGAAGTAATAATATTAAGATAACAAACTTTAATTAAAGTCCCTTTCCACTTAATTTTTGCCCATCAGTTGAACTCTGTCTTCACAAGAATGTTTACTGTGCGTTTTGTGGCTTTCGGACTTAGGTCCTTCTGTGAATTAAGAAATATGACAGAAGCCTCTATGTGAACCACTGCTCTTCTCCTTTACCACGTGGTTGATGGTGTCTGTTATGGTGACCCATAGAACACATCTATAAGCATCTTCACTCAGAGATCCTGTGTTCTTACTGCCATCCAGAAACCCAGAGTTGTATAAGAAACTCTCTAGCATTCTCTGGACCGAGGTGTCAAGAATCTGTGCACTCAGGAACTCTTAAGTGTGTATTGGAAAATTAAATATCATAGTGGGCTGGAGATGTAGCTCAGGGAAATCATACCTGCCTACCATGCGCAAGGTCTGCACAGTGTAAAACCAAAAACATCTCATTTCAACTCTCCCTCTAGAGTTTCCCATTGGTCAACTGTGTTTGTTATATATGTGTGTTTGTTCATGTGTTTGTGTGTGTATGTGTGTGTGCGTGCATGGGTGTGTGTGTGTATGTGTGTGTGTGCATGGGTGTGTGTGTGTGTGTGCGCGCGCGCATGTGAGTGTGTGTGTGTGTGTGTGTGTGCGTGCGTGTGTGTGTGTGTGTGTGTGTGTGTGTGTGTATGTGTGTGTGTGTGTTTGGATAGGACAGAGGTTGATGTTCACCAGTGTTTCTCAATCACTCCTTATCATAGTTTTGAGACCCAGTCATGAAGCTCACCACATTGGCTGATGTCATTAGTGGTGGTGAGGTTCTGGGCTGGGTGTTTCCCAGCTCTGGGCCCATTTTTCAAAGAGTTGTAATAAAGACTCACACAGATTCCAAAATAGCAAGAAACTTTAAATAAAGCAGCGTGGTAGTTTAATACCTTAGTTCTGTAAATTTACTTTTCACAGAATATTGATAAAATAATTTCTCACACATTTGAAAGTTTATTTTTCTCACTGTAGTGTGGAAATAGGACATTCAGACATTGAAAACAAAATCTCCTACTTCTTTGAGATTAGATTTTATACAGTTACTATTATCTAACTTTTCTGTTACTCTTCATTTTGTTTTTGAGGCAGAATTTCATGTAACCAGGATGGCCTTAAACTCCTAATCCTCTGTTTCCACATCCAAAGTGTTGGGATTACAGGCATGTATCACCATTCATGGGATTAACCCATGGAGTCTATTTAATGAGCAAAGGAATTTATTTGGAGGTTAATTCACAACCACAGAGATTTATCATAGGGTTCGAGAAAGTTGAGCTATGTCCCACGCTGGTCTGCCTGGTCCAGGATCTCAGCATCAAAAACCGAGAGGTAGCAGGTCTTAAGAGGGTCCCCTATCGGCCACACCCCAGGGGCAGGTACCTCAAGGTCACAGGCAGGTGTAACAGGTACCTGCTGCCTCACTAGGGGCGGTGCTTCAGGGCCTGGCTCAAACAGCTAACCACTACACACCATACCTAGCTTTGTATGTTATTCTTTTTTTGTTTGTTTGTTTGGTTTTTCGAGACAGGGTTTCTCTGTGTAGTTTTGGTACCTTTCCTGGAACTCACTCTGTAGACCAGGCTGGCCTCGAACTCACAGAGATCCGCCTGCCTCTGCCTCCCGAGTGCTGGGATTAAAGGCGTGCACCACCACCGCCCAGCTGTATGATATTCTTAAAGAAGAATTAGAGAGCTTTCCCCTTAATTTTTATTAACCATTATAACTTAGGAACTGGTTATTACAAAGGTTGTTATATATTTAAATTATATAAAGTAAAAAAAAAAAAATGGCTAAGTATGGTGTTATCCTGGTATTTGGGAAGTTACAATAGATTGCTGTGAGTTCCTTAGCCTGGGCTAAGGATGGCCTGGGTTATAGAGTGATACTCTGTCTCAACACAACAACAACAAAACAGACAAACGAGAAAAATCTTCCTCCTTCAAAAAATAACTAAGTAAAAAATTTACATCTAACTGAGTGTAAATTTAAACTGTCTCACAATTCGTTTTTCCTAGGAGTCTTTGTCTGGGCAATACACACCGCTTTTCTTGAAATCCTTCACCATTTTGCTATCTATATCCAAGTTCATATTTTTAAAGGAGGTTGTAAAGATTTCTGTGCTTTATCTTTCAATGTGATCTGCATACAAAGCTCACCATGGTCCCCCTATCACTCTTTCTGCCCTGCTGAGTTTCATACCTCATTTGTTTGCACAGCTATCTTTATTTTTAATGTCTTATTATGAAAAATTCCAGCATACAACACTGGAGAGAATCGTATAATGAATTTCTATGTACCTATCACCTGGCTCCCACAATTATCAACTTGCAGTCAGAAACATGTTGTTTCAAAGCATCTGTGTTCTGTATACAGTGATGTAATATAGCTCAACTTAATTAACTTGCCTTGCTTTGTTCCCCCCACCCCAACCCACCCCGTGCCTTCAAGTGACAGGTGATTTTCCAAGTGAACTTGGCAAACTTATTTATTATCATATATTAAAACAAATGAAAGCACTTAAGAGCTCCAAAGGAAAAGATGGTATTTTTATAATTTTTATTTACTTAATTTAAAAGTTGTGGTAAAATAGATATACCACAGCGTTTCCCCTTTTAACCATTGTAGACTCATAGTTCAGTGATGTTGGATTTACGTCATTGCTTTGTAACTACACTCCTGAAGTTCATCTTGCTCTTCTGAACCACCCTCTCACTCTGTCCCTCTGGGTCTGATGACTATAGGCATATCGTGCCAGGTGGAATCAAACAATATTTTTCTTTTAATGACTGGCTTCTATCATTTTGTATGATGTCTTCAAGGTTCATCTACTATTTCTGTAAATTTTGATCTAGAATTTAATGAAGAAGAGAGCTGGAAAGAGAATTTGGAGTATATTTCTGTTACATACTGGCATCTTGAATATATAGTTATTTTTTGAAGGTACTGCAATTCTTTTGTTTATGAAGTACATTATTAAAAAGGATAAAAAATATTTCCATGAGACTGAAGAGTTAAGAATGCTTGGTATTCTTCCACAGGATCAGAGTTTGATCCCCAGCACCCTGTCAGGTGCCTCAGAGCTGCCTGAAACTTCAGCTCCAAGCGCTCTGACACCCTCTTTTGGCCTCTGTGGGCACTCACAATTACTTGCATATACCACTCCCCCAGACACATGTGCATACACATACAAATAAGTCTTTAAAAATATTTTCCATGTATATATCCGAATTGCTGACATATAAACCTATCAGAAATACAATCAAATTATGGAATAAACAATTTACTTGTTACATAATTTGCCTAAACATTCACTTTTTTTTTTTGAATTGAAGTTTTGTTATGTTTCTCAAGCTGGTCTCCAACACATGGGCTCTCAAGTGACCCTTCTGTCTCAGTTTCTAAACAGTTGTGATCACAGGTCTATACCCGCACAACATGAGCCATTCAAAGTTGTATTGTTTATACATGAACCTCTTGGAAGTAATTCTTTTCATTTCCGAGGTGAAGTATTAACTGCCCTCTTAAACTGTCAGTGTCTACATATTAGTTACTGTTCTGTTGCTGTGATAAAATACATGTCCAAAGGCAGCCTAAGGAGAAAGGGTTTATTTTAGCTTACAGTTCTAGAAGGATGGAGTCCGTGCTGGTGGGGAAGGCATGGCATGGGAGCAGGAAGCTGGCTGATCACGTTTTCACCCACACAGGAAGCAGAGAGCAAGCAGGAAGTAGAGTGAGGCTGTAAACCCTTAAACCCTGTCCCTAATAACATGTTTACTCCAGCAAGACTCTGCCAACTAAAGGTTCCATAACCTCCCCAGATAGCTACGACAACGAGGACCAAGTGTTGAAATGTATGAACTTAGGTGACATTTCTCAGTTAACCCACCATGCTGTGTATATACAGCATCCAGAGAGGAACTGCAATTTAGTGACAGTTTTAAAGTTTACTGAGAGATATGCCCAGCAATTTTTAAGAACAATGTTGCTTTATATGAGTAACAGATCAATTCACGTATTGGCTGTTTGTGGTGATACAGGCCCCACATTTAGGAGGCTGGGACAGGAGGACCACAATCTCGAGGGCAGCCTAGGCTACACCATGGGTCTTGTTTCAAAGACTATACCGAGCTAAACCACTGCCACTACCACCAACCAAAAAAGCACGTGTTAGTTTGTCATTTTTCTTCTTCTAGTTTGTTTTATAGATTTATGCATCCTCTTACTAATAATCCTTTCCTGGGGTTGTGATCATAGATGTATTTGTTTAATCATTCACTGTTAGGTAATGAGATATTTCTGGCTCAAAATGTCACTGATAATGATGAAGAATATTGCACTTGTTTCTTTTGGGACTAGATTTTTTAAAAACAATTATCTTTGGAGCTTAGAACAATATATTTGGATGTGTGTGCTATGGTTTGTGATAAATTCTGAAGCCTAGTCAGTTACACTAGATTTCGTATTCATAGTTTACTGGGTGTTGTGATAAGATTTGTGTCTTAAGCATATACAAATCTTCAGTGATTGTTTCAAGAAGTACTGGTTGTACCACTTGAATTAGATACTTTCCAACACCATTTTATACAATGTTACCAAGAGTATGAGAAATAAAAGCTATAATATGTTGCAGGTTTATAAATTTAAATAATGGTAGTAATTATGCCAGTTTAACAAATAAGAGCACACAGTTAGTTGTAGTGATGGTCTGGCTCTCTGGGGAGGTTTCAGTCTGCATTTCAAAAGTTCTCTAAGAAGGTTGTCTTGTATGGGCTTGGCAAGCTTAGGTCTGGCATATTAAAGCTGAAAGATTTTATGTATACACACACACACACACACACATATATATATGATTTTGTATATATATGAAACTATATATAGACATACAGTTTTATATGCCAGTTTACTAATTTATAATAGGATTATCAGATGAACTAACTGTAATACTCCTTTCAGTATGATGGTGCATTTTTTTGTTTTGTAACTCGTCACATGAGGCTAGTGTTGTGTGACAGAACTTTTCCTTGGGAGACTCAACAGACATTTGCTCTTGATAGGGATCCTATGACAGATCAAAGTACGATACCACCCAAGTCCAAGTTGGTGACCCAGTGGGTTTTATTGGGGTTACTTAACAGGAGTGTGGGTGGTGGGTACTTCCAGGAGCCGAAATGATTCAAAGACAGCTTCGTCGCCAGCCCACGGGTGACAGCTCATAAAGCTGGGAAACCTGGAGCACGCTGCACAGCCTCTAGACAGCTCAACAGGCTGGAGAGGGTCCTTTCCAGGTGCCTCAGTTGTTCTTACCCTCTTCCAGGCAGCTCAGCTGGTTTCCGCTTCTTACAGGAAGCTGGCCTGGTCTCAGAATCTTCTTTGAAGCTCAGCTACTCTGAGAGTCTTCCCTGTAGCCTGGCTTTCTTCTGTCTGAAGTGGCCACTCAGCTTTTATTGCTTACTCTGGCAGGGAGGGGCCTAGTGAATCTGGTCAGTTTCAGGGACTTCCTGAAGCCTTTTTGAGTTGTTTACTTTCCTGGTTAAGGAGCTTCCAGTAGGAGGGAATCCTTTAATCAAGCGGAAAGTGTTATGTAACAGCAGCCAGATAGCTCAGTTGGTAGAGTTGGCAGGTTTTTTTTGGTTTGTCTTTTTTTGGTTTTTCGAGACAGGGTTCCTCTGTGTAGTTTCGGAGCCTATCTTGGATCTCGCTCTGTAGCCCAGGCCGCCTCGAACTCACAGAGATCCGCCTGGCTCTGCTTCCCCAGTGCTGGGATTAAAGGCGTGCGCCACCACTGCCCGGCGAGTTGGCAGTGTTTTGTATGTAGGTGACCAAATCTCAATTGTGTGAACACAATGAGTACAAATTCTCATGCATAGCTGGATGAATGAATGTTTAATGACATGGTGTCCTGTTTATAATATCAATTGCCTTACCAGTGGGGACATGTGGTTTAAAACGTGTAAGGTTGAGGCTTCCTTCCTACCTTTCTGGGACAGGATCCCATTACATACTCCAGGCTGCTCCCACACTTGCTGTCTTTTCCTCCAGTCTCATGAGTGCTAGGCCCCCAGGCAGGCCCTGCTTTGTCCAGCAAGGCTTCCACCTTTACACGGCTCTACTGTGGATTGGAGAGCACGTTCAGAGCTCAGGCAGGTTCCAAGACTACCCTGCCTTGTTTTTCCTGTGTCCCTTCCCCTTTGAAGGGGACACTGGCCTATTCTAACATGTGGCTCTGGCAGGCCTTGCCCTTCTCCCCCATTCTCTCTGCTTTGCTAAAAACCTTTAGATTATATTCCTAAAGCTAGACACCAAGGTCTATTCCCTTATTTGGCCACTTCCTCCTCCTGAGGCTGACCACCAAGGTCCAGCAATCAAAAGCCCCCTTTGGCTCACCCAATTAACATGCCCAATTAAAATTAAACATCACATTCCAACACAGGGTTTCCCCTTTACCTTTATAAACTGCCATTTGCCCATGTGCCACATCTGACTCCTCTCTATCCAGAGGCCGTCCTCTGTCCCTCCCAGACAGATACCCCCGCCTTTCCCTTGTCCCTCCCCCTGGTCCCCTATCTCTTTTACCACCGCATCCTAGCCCATTCTAACACATCTTCTCCTCTTAACAATTACACCTGCAAGGTCATTTGCTGCTGTCAGAAAGCAGCCACTTTAACTTTTCTTCCCTGCGTAATAAAGGATCTCTCTGTGGAAACAGGTGTTTGGATGTGGTTTGTGCCTAATCCTGGGTCCAGGAGGAAGCGCCCCCCCCCCCCCCCCGTGGTGGCCCCTTCCCCCTTTACCTGTGATATGCGGAGAACCTGAGCCTCCTTGGTTTTTCCTGTGCATACGAATGCAGGGTAGGCAGAGTTCAGGGCTCTCTCTCCTTTCTGGGATCTCCCATGTTATGTTGCTGTGGTTAGCTTGTCCTGGTTTCTGTGGGACTGTCCTAACTCAGGCTAGTTTCTGAGATGGCAACTTGAGTATTGCTGTAAGTTACCTCCGCCTCAGCTCAGCTGACCTCTGTGAGGTTGCTCTTTCCATCAGCTGAGGACACTGGGCACCTGAGAGAGCGCAGGGAGCCCTGAGATGAATTTCAACGGTTTTCATGATGTGGAGTAGTGCTTCTAACACAGCATCTGCCCTTGGTGGATCTGTCTTGAGATGGCACCTGGACTGTTCTTGTCACTTTCATTCCTGGTTCTTAGAGAAGAGACTTTGAAGTTCGGCCTCCTGCGGGTACATGGCGATTGCTGTTTGCATTGCTTCCTAAATCCTGTTGATTTGAACAGGGTTTCACATGTTGATCAACACATTTTGTGATTTGTATGGATAAGTCTTTTGTATATAATCGCTACAGGATTTTCTGAGATTAAATTTAAGGCCACCGTCCCGACTACTCAGCTTTGGCTCAGATGCTATCTTCCATAAATTACCACCTCGCTGGCTATGGTGATTATACACCTGCCCACTTCCCCATAGAGCTCCGTGACAGCAGGGGGGTGGTTTTGTTTCTGTGTCCTTCTTTCTACATCCTTGGTTCTCAGCACAGTAAGCACACACTTGCTTAGTTAAAGTCAAAGCATACAAACTAGAAACATGTCAGCCAAGATGTTCCTATTTCTGTAGATACATCCCATGTATCTCATTTCATTGGCTGTTGTTGGAACTGAGTGGTTCATTGACTGATGTTTAGTGTGGTGAGCCACCAGGTTAGTAGTACTGTGCACCACTGTGACTCCAGGCTGCTGCATTCATTTGTGAACTGATCCCTTAGCAGTATCTTGGTTCACCTCCTGTGTAATGCTTCATTCCCTTTTCAGTCTCCTTTGTCCACAGTCTCCTGACATCAGTGCCTAGTTCAGGGCTCGACTTATTCTCATTACCCTAGAGACCTCTTTTAAATTGTCACCTCCAAACATATCCCTACTACCCAGACTTCTCTCTCGAATTACAGGTTTGTAGACCAACTTTGTATTTGTGTCAGACTCCAGGGGCCCTCTCGGTGCAGCAGGCAGCGCGTCAGTCTCTGATCTGAAGAAAACAGGACCCCAAACCCCAAAGTATGGAGCAAAAGGAGCCGTGCTTTCCCTTCTTCTCCAGGCCCTACCCCCGGCTGCCCCCCTTTTCCATCCTGAAGTGCAGGAAGGGCTCAGCTGAAGGCTCTTTTCCCAAAAGGCATGCAGTTGGTATGAAATCTTATTAACCAGAGATTATCACTCAACGGAGAAAAGAGAATCCGACAGAGAAGCCCAGGAACACCTAGACAGCTCTGGCGAACACCCGGGAGATGTAATCACTTAGTAAGGCAAGCTGTGTGTTCTTCTCATCTCTCCTGGAGCTAGCATGGCCTCACCAGTCCAAGTCATTCCCTGTCCAAGCCTCTGCTTCCCTTGTCTCCTGCAGATGGCCGGGTGGGTGCTGTCTCTCACATGTGTGTCACCCACGCTGTGATTTCCCCTTCATGCACTTTGGGTACTCTCTTTCTCCTGTTAATGTATTGTTAGATCATTTTAGCCAATCTTCAATGTCAAGAGAGGAAGTTTCCTTTGCCCCCACACTTTATGTTTCTGTTTATGTGTTTCTACTTAGATCCCAAAGTAAACATGTCCAAGATTGAACTGCTTGTACCCTCTTTCCCCAAATTCAATCATCTATCACCAACCAAACCCACTTTCTTTCATTTGGAGCCAACTCTATCTTTCTTGTTGTTTAAGCTACTATAGTTGTATTTAATTTCTTTATGTCTCTCAGACCTCAAGTCCAATCCATTAGGAAACAACCATTTCTCATCTCCTTTCTTATCCCCTGACGTCAGTTTGCTGCCTTTCACCATAGTTGTTCAGGCACACTGGCTTCCTTGCTGCTTCCTACCTGGGCTAGACACACGTCCCTGTCTTGAGGCCTTTGAGTTGACAGGCCTCTCCAGCTATAATACTCTTGTTTCACACATGACCATCACGCCCAGGCCTTTCATTTAGTTGCTCAAATGTCACTTTTTTTTTTTTTTTTTTAAGATATGGTCTCACTGTATAATCCATGGTGGTCCAGAACTTGCTGTATAGCTCAAGATGATCTGTGTTAAAAATTCTTCTGTGTTGGACTTTGAAGTGCTGGGAGATGTGTGCTACTGTGTTCAGCACGTGCGACTTCAATGACGCTGTCCTTCCCACGCTGCTCAGCATTTTGAACAGCTGGCATTTATGTGGCAGCCTCACTCCTCGACATTCCTGATTCCTCTGCTCTTCTGCCTTTTCTTTTTTCTTAGTCATATTCACTTTCTAGTCTGTTCTAAGCTTTACCTCTGTTTATTACCTAGTGTCCTTCCTTCTCTGTCAGTCTGGATCTTTGCATTCTTTGCTCATAGGCCCCAAACAAGCAGAATATCACAGTCTGGAAAGAAAGCATCTTCCTAAGTGTTAGTTTAAATAAGTGATTGAATACCTGCTTTTTGAATGATTTTATCTTTTTTTTTTTTTTTTTTGGTTTTTTGAGACAGGGTTTCTCTGTGTAGCTTTGCGCCTTTCCGTAGCCCAGGCTGGCCTTGAACTCACAGAGATCTGCCTGGCTCTGCTTTCCAAGTGCTAGGATTAAAGGCGTGCACCACCACCACCCGGCCTTGATTTTATCTTTTATTTGGAGATATTAGTCTGTGTTGTAGGTTGCCATCAGAAATTTCACAATTTTTTCAAAAGAATTTTATTAGGTAAGACTTTTATTTGAACTTTTTAACGAAATTAAAAGAATGCCAATGCCCCTTTTCATCCTTTAATTGGTGAATTAGAATCTATGAAAATACCCTAACATTAACATGAAAAGTTAATGCATATCATTCAAATAATCTCTTTAAGACGGTTTTTTTTAAAAATGAAACTGGTATTTCTGTAGGAATGGAATTTTTCCACAATAGTATGTAGCATGACAGGACATGATGCATACTTTTGATTTAAAAATAGCCACGTGACAGTGTTCTGAGTGGGACCTTTTTATTTTCTTCCAGAAGTGGATCAAGGCCCTAAGCTGAGACACAAGTTTCCCAAATAACTAATTTTCTATATTCAGATTGCTATGAGTAGCCAGAAGCCCGGCTGTAGAGACCATTCCAAGGAACCATCCCCAAAACATCGGGGCCCCCACCCCCCAGCCCTGCCCTTGTATGAGCACAGGTCTCAGTAGAAGAATGTGCAGTTTTCTTAATGAAAACCTTTTCCTCTACTCCATAAACTGTTCCATGTTCAAAGAGCCCCTGTGGAGAGTTGGGTGCTGACGGCTGGGGGAGGAGGAAGGAGCATGTCGTGGCCTTTTGTGGGAGTTTGCTTACTAGGTAGGGATTTGCGGAGCTGTGCTCTTCGCTTTTACAGAGCTGAGCTGAGTTGAGTGCGGTGGTGGGGCTAAGCCTGAGGAGAAGTTGGACTGTTTGATGTGTTTAACACGGGGCACTTCATAGAGGATCTAGGCCTATGCTGTTGTCTTTTTGTCCTCCTCAGGAAAACTAGCAAAGTGGGTGAGGAACCCTAGCAGGAGGTAGGAACTGACTAGGTCAGGTAAGCCTCCAGGGCTTGTTCTCCTTGCAGGATCCTCTGAGGAAACTTACAGTCCCCAGAAGGAAGCTAGTCACTGTGCATTCGCCATTTGGAGGAATCTTGACATCTAGTTTGTGGCCGCCAGAGGTACACAACCAACAAGGAGAGGTTTACCTCAGACATGGGCAGATCCCCTTTCCCTAGTTACCTACAGAGAGGCCTAACTTAGACCTTGGCGGACCCCCTTTCTTCCCAGTTACCTGTAGTCAGGTATAGCCTGAAAATAGAAATGGGAACATTCCTAAGACAAAACAAAAACCTCCCAAGTGTAGTCATACATTGTGAGCAGTGTGACAAGACCTCATGCCATCTTGCCCAGCTGGAGTCGTTGCTTTGTCTGGCACAGGGCTTCTGGCTGCTCTGACCCCTTTTACCCAAGACTCTTTGTGATCCTGAGTGCAAAGGTATAGAAAATAGGTATACAAATCAAACATTGCTGATAATAAATCCTAATGAATTTATTTTAAAGTAAGTCTTTGGTATATATATATATATATATATATATATATATATATATATATATATGTGTGTGTGTGTGTGTGTGTGTGTGTGTGTGTGTGTGTGTAATTTTGCCATTTATGTATTTACTCTGTCTGTCTGTCTGTCATCATCATCATCATCCATCTATCATCATCTATTAATTTGTTTTGAGACATGGTCTCACTATACATAGTGAGACCCTGGCTAAGGTGGAGCTTGATATGTGGACCAGGTTGGCATGGAATTCAGTGATCTACCTGCCTCTGCTTCTCACAAGCTGGGATTAAAGGTGTGTGCTATCACACAGCAATTTTAGTCAAGATGAAATCAAACTTGTACATTAATGAGATGGAGGTCCTTGTTTATTTTTACATGAATAATTAAATCTTGGCCTAACTCTGATACTGTAGGATATAGGGCATCTTTAGTGATTTGTTGTTGATTAGTATTTTGGTTTTATAATCATCAGTGCTGAGAACTCTACTTTCTATAAATACATCGTACAACATGGTAGGTATATGTTTAGAGACATTTCAGAAATCATTGGAAATTCTTTCCTAATCTCATCCTAAAATTAATTTCATATTTTTTGAAAATAAAACTCAAGTCAGCAACTCAACCAGACATTTTAAAATATTATTCTAAAATGTACTAATTTGATCCATTCTGAGGGAACAATGGGAAAATGCCGAAAGTCTTTGTCTAGAAGAGCAGAAAGCATAGCTTGTCCGGTGAAAACATTGCGGTGCACATCCTCACCGCCTTGGTCCGTGTTGGGCTTGGGCAGTGTGGTGTGGCATTGCACTGTGCCATGCTCAGAACCAAGTGTACACACTGTAGTTAGAGGGATGTCAAAGGGGCTCAATGCCACACAGGTGAGAGCAGCCAGGGAAGCTGCAGCCTCATTAGGTGATGGGCTTTACACTCATTTTTCGTCATTGCACATTCAGAACCCTTTTCTGTGTACACATTATTCATGACTCCTACCCCCCACCCTCCCTCCCCATACTACATTCAGGTATGTGACAGAGTTAAAGAAGGGTGGTCTGGCATTACCAGGCTGCGTGCACTGCTCACTTGTAGCCATCTTGGTTATCAGAAACTGCTGTGTTCTAGTCTGATTCATACTGTACCGTGTCATTACCCCACTTTACTTCATCCTGTAGGCATAAAATCAGCTCTCTTCCCAAAAGGTGAGTTTAGTACATAAGAAACAAGGCTGCCGTCATGTAACCTGTACGACTATAGTTCTGTTTTATTATTAGTTATCTCTGTTAATCTCTTGCTGTGTCTAATCTATAAATTCAACTTTATCCCAAACTCTGTATATGGAAAAACATACAGATGGTTCCTGAGTTGCAGTGATTTGATTTACCGGTTTTCAGCTTTGCAGTAGTGAAAAGGTTAGATACATTCTGGAGAAATGCCCTGTGAATTTAAACTTTGGATCTTTTTCCAGGCTGAGTCTGTGATTTGATACTGTCTTGCTGGGTAGTGGCAGGGTCAGGGTTCCCACTCAGCCACAGGTCAGAGGGGGAAGCGTGGGCTGAGCTGTGATGGGTAGTGAGCTAGGTGTATTAAGTGTGCTGTCATCTTAGGTGAAATTCATTGTAAGTTTATCAAGGTCTAACCCTGATGTAAATCAAATGCCATGTCTGTATAATCATGGGCTAGATACCATTTTGGTCAACCGCAGACAACATATACAATCCCATAAGATCATACAGAAGGTAAGAAATTTCTACCATCTAGTGTTTGTCCTGTGTCTTTCCATGTTTGAACAGACAGATTCCTCTGTGTTACAGTTCTCCACAGTGTGGTGGAAGGAAAGAACTGACTCCTGGGAGAAGTCCTCTGACTTCCACACATCACACGTGTACTGTGGAAGGCCCACCTGCATCAGTTACACATACATCATATACATGCAGCATAGTGAACATTCTTTTGTTTGTTTGTTTTCGAGACAGAGTTTCTCCGTGTAGTTTGGTTGCCTGTCCTGGATCTCGCTCTGTAGCCCAGGCTGGCCTCGAACTCACAGAGATCCGCCTGCCTCTGCCTCCCGAATGCTGGGATTAAAGGCGTGCGCACCACTGCCCGGCATGTTTTTTTTTTTTTTCCCGTGGAATAAAATATTCTTAAAGGAAGTACATTCTTTTACAACAGTAATGCCCCTTAAAGATGTTATGCTAGGTGAAATAAACTAGACACAAAGAACAAATATTTTATGGCTTTTACTCATATGAATTACTAAGATAGTACAATTCCTTCAGACAGAGAGTAACACGGGTTCTGGGAACTGGAAGTTTAGGAATGGGAAGTAGCTGTTTCATGGGTAGCATTTCCTTGGAGAAGATTAAAATGTTATGGAGAAAGATGTCAGTATATTTACAAGACAGTGTGAATGTACTTAATACCCCGAACAGTACATACTTAAAATGCTATTTTTGTCATAATTTTTTCCTATCATAATTTGTTTTTAAATACTTGAAATAGTGTTAATGTTAGATACATTGTATTATAGTTTTTTAAATAAAAAATATCAGTCACACATAGCGATACATACCTATAATCCCAACACTCGGGAGGCTGAGATGGGAGGATCAAGAGTTTTGAGTCAGCCTGGGCTACATAGAATGGACCTTGTCTCAAAAGTAAAAATAAAATAAAAAATGAAAAACTATTTCTAGTGAACTCAGGTGTAGTAATGCATTTCTTAAATCCCAGCACCAGAAGCATAGATGCCGAGGAGGACTATGGAGTTTGAGGCTAGCCTGTGCTATGTCCAGTGCCAGCCAGGGAATAAGGAGAACAATTCCTGGTGAAAAGTTTATCCGAAGTATCTAGTTAGTTAGACATACTGGGATGACTCAAAGACTGGACACAAATGGTCACTTAAAGCTTCTTGCTCCAAAATAATGAATGGATTTGGAGGGTTTATGTAAGAAGCTTTCGAAGTGATGATTGATGTCTCAACTATAAACTTCTGAAAGATTGTATAAAATAGTTAATGATTTCTGACCATTAATATATTTCTTTAAAAAGATTTCTTTTTGAAATTAGGCATGTATGTGGGACTGGAGTTACAAATGATTGTGAACTTCAGTGTGGATGCTGGGAATCCAACTGAGGTCGTCTGGAAGAGCAGTTAGTACTCTTAACAACTGAACCGTCTCTCTAGTTATGGCCGTTAGTATCCCGAATGTACGTATATGTTCATGTGACAAGCACAGCAGTTGGGAAGCTGTATCCCAGCCCCCCTCCCCATGGCTCATCTCTCCCATGGTCAGTCTCTTCTTCGACAGTCATCTGGGCAGAGCTCGTCCTAGCTCAGCCAGGGCCTGGCACTGCTGCGTCTTTAACATTGTCCCCAAGGACGGCTTACTTCAGACCCCAGCCTCTTGGGCAAAACCCAAAGAGTAGTTACAAAATACATCACAAGCAGTCTTAATAGAAGCGGTGTCTGGACAAGGTGAATTATATGACCTTCTAACTCCAAACTTCTGTTTCTATGGCTTATGAACCTTTTTATGACCCAAGGTTATAAAACACATTAATCTCAACTTTATATTCTGATTGCTCATCGGAGTGTCTGCAGTGAATAAATACATACCAAAGATGCACGCCTTGTGATTTCTAGGAACATCAAGATTTCCTGTGCAAACCTGAGCAGTAGATGAAACCTGTCATTAATGTACTTCCATTTGTACCTCAGTCTGTTGTCAGTCTACAAAATGTCCTATGGTGACCCACAGTTTCTGGCTTACATTGCCCACAGAAGTACCACAGAGTAAATAACTCAGCATTCCCTGTTCCTTCCTTTCTTCCCCCCGAATCCTACCCACGTAAAATCTTGCTTTGGCAAAGCTAACTTCCATTCACACAGATGCTGTTCAGACTTCAATTTCCATAGATTTTGTCAGCAGCAGCAGCAGCTTCTGTCCTGTGGACAGGAGTACACATGGACTTGTCCTGAGCAGGAAGCACAGAACGTCTGCGCCTCAGCTTCCATTGACAACCTTTGGCTCCTTAAACATTCTGTGCCCTCAGGCTGTTTCCTTAGGATGTCTATGGAAGGATTCTAAGTGACGGTCTTTATCCAAAGCTTGGTACCTAATGTTATATTTTGGGGCAAAAGGAGGTAAACAGCATTTGCAAATCTTATCCTCAACTGAATGCTTTTCAAACCATCTGTGATGAAAGATCAAGATTTTTATTTCCAATCTGTCATAGACATACTTTTGTAAAAAAAAAATGCTAAAAATGAATTACTAGAAAAAATGAATTTAAGATGTCCAAAACATAGAAAATATAAGCCCCAATTTTTATTAGATTTGACAGACATAAAATTGCTATGTCGTGTTGCTTAAAAGTTTCTGGCCACTGATTTTGAATTTTGGTCCTCATCCCCTCACACACACCCCAACCCCAATTATAATCTCTCGTCCCAGCCTGCTTATCTGCCTCCACCTTGTTCCCACAGTTAAACCTTCTCCAGGAAGAAGCTGGAAGGCATAGAACATGTATATATATTCTGGCCAGTGAAGGAGTCGGTTGGGATTCACACACATCTGCCATCTCCACATCTACAGGAAGTTGATCCTTTTGCATACATTGCTCCCCAGTTTTTTGGCAAGTAATCAGGTCTGTAGGAATCTCAGGTATGCCCTCCTTGGAAATGTCTCATTTGTTAAAGGCCAGTTAGAGCCCCCATTCTTAGGTTGTTTTGTACATAATGAAGAGCCATTTGTATACACATGCTCTCTACCCTTGGGAAGCCAGCAGGAGGTGAACTTGACAACCTGAGACCAAAGTTCTCAGTGTGTGTGCAGAGTGTCTCCGTTGTGCAGCCGCTTGACAAAGAAGAAGTGAACACGTTTTACAAAACTGGGAAGAAAAGGTTTATGGCTTTGACTGTTTTCCATTACTGGAAAATTTACATGCTGAAAAGTAGCAAAAACCAATGCAAAAGACTAAACAGCCAGTGCACTTCAAGGGCTTGTTTCTTTCAGGAATGGGGAGGAAAATGGAGTTTTATTAGCTGTTTCATTAAGTTTCACTTTGAAGAAAAACAAACAGCGAAAGCATATGTGTAGCGTCTGATGAAAGGGCTTCATTCTACACAGCCTCTGTGTAGAACTCATTAATGTAACATTAACAGGAAGACTTGTCTAGCGATTTAAGGATAATTTTACCCATTTTAGTCTATTTATAATTTCTGACACAGTTTATTTAATGTATTCTAATCTTTAAATCACCATGTGTACTAAACTAATATATTTAATCTGTCTTTTCAGTGACATTTTGCAACAAATATCTACAGCATCTGCTGAGGCAATTAGTATATGAATTTTTTTTTATCAGATTTAACACTTCAAGTAAGATAATACTGCTGGATGTTGGTAACTTGGAAAATTCCTGAAAGTAAATAATTTCTTCTTGGTTAAATTCCTAAGTGTAAGTCTTTCATTGCATGCACTGTAAGTATACCTTTAAAAGAATCCAAACATATGTGCTAGTATGATCCAGTATCCAAACTCTAATAGAATACTTCCAATATTAAATATTGAATACTTTTCCCATAGGGTGAATTTAGTCCTGCTTGATATCCATCATTCTCACTGGAAGAATTTTCCTAATTGTTGCTTTTTCCATTTCAAGATGAGATGTTGATAAGTAGCAACTCAAATTTGTTAGGGCTGGAAGAAGAATGTATTCCTATTTTATTTGTTGGTTATATTATAGTGGTATATGGCTGATTAAACTTGAGCTCTAACTCAGTTGATGAATATTCAACTATTATAAGTTAGGTGTTAGATGGTCTTAGGGTTTTTTTTTAATTTTTATAAATTTACTTTTATGTGTGCATGATGAGTGTGTGTGAGCATACATTCCATGGCATGTGTGTGGAGGTCAGAGGTAACTCTGTGACATCTGGTCTCTCCTTCTACCTTTACATGGTCCTGGGGATCAAATTCAGTTCCTGGGCATACATGGCAAACACCCATACCACTGAGCCATCCAAACACCCCAGCTGCAGTATTTAGAACCAGACATCTCTTGGTTCTAATCTTGTCCTGCCCCAAACATAGAGACTGTGAAACTAAGCACATGATTTCCATTATCTAGGCCTACGCTATAATGAGATGGCCCAGTGTGCAAAGTGCCGGGCTCCAGGCCTGATCACCTGAGTTTTATCCCCAGGACCCAGATGGTTAAAGGAAAGAACTGAATCTTTCATGTTGGTCTCTGACTTCCACACACATATGCCCTGTAACATGGTGCTGCTATACACAGAAGCATGTGTGTGCATGTACACACACACACACACACACACACACACACACACACACACACACACAAACGAGAGTGTAGTAAGGTAGAAATAATAAAGTCTAACTTAGAATACTATGATGATTTAAATTAAATGGGAGCTTAGAGACAGATAGTAGCCAGTGATAGCATATTGAACGTTACTTTTATCTCTAAAAAGATTATCAGTCATTTCAGTTAAACTAATATCGCAGTGAATTCGAAAAGTAAATGTGCACCAACATGTACAATTTGAGCAGCTCTCTCAGCTCTTCACACGCCCTGGTCAGCTGAACTAGAGGCAGCTACTGGCGGCTTTCCTTGCTTCTTTGGAAACTTTTGGTAGTGCTGGGGATCAAAATCACCATCCCCGGCAGGCAAGCATTCCTTCTGCCATTGAGTCCCACTTCAGCCCCTTTCCTGCTTCTTCTGGTGCTCAGCTCCACATGCTTGATCTTATGGTCATAGCTTTGTCTGAGTACCATGTCGGTATTACCTGTAGAATCATTACGATCATTACGTAGGCTATATATGTATGTATTCAAATTCATTGTAACTCTGAATTAAAAACTAGAATTAACAACAATAAAAACAACAAAAGTCTTGTACTACATATGGTATTATAGGAGGGTGAGGCAGAAGAATCATGAATTAGAGGCTAACCTAGGCTGTCTAATGAGATGCTGTCTCCAAACAAACCCCAAAATCAAAAAACAAAAACAACTTCTATTTAATTTTAATTTTAGCATAAAGGTTCTTTATTATTTGTTCACAAACACTGTCCTGTTATTAGGCTTTCCTGTGTGGAATCTTCTTTTCCACCTGGTAAGTATGGTGGACGGAGTGATTCTGTTATGATGCCAATTAAAATATATTCATTTATTAATTTATCTATCATTGTGTGTGTGTGTGTGTGTGTGTGTGTGTGTGTGTTTGTGTGCACACACACCTCTGCACTGTACCTGTTTGACAGCACAAATGTATAGAGGTCAAAGGCCAACTCTGTGGAGTCGGTTCCCCTCTTTCCCCTTTATGTGGGTCCCAGAAATTGAACTCAGACTGTCAGCTGGTGCTTTTACCAGCTTAGCCATCTCATATGTGCATGATGTCATCTTTTTCACACTTCCTGAGAAAGGTGGGGACCCAGGTCCTTTGGTATTGTCTTCTTACCTGTCTCCTCTTGGCCTTCATGCAAAGCTTGAGCAGAAGTCTAAGGTGAACTTGAGTTTATAATACATTCTCCCTTTAGATCCTTAACTGTCCTAAGAACAGCTCAGGTTGCTAAGCCTGAAGGTGGGACCAGGCCACATCAGCCCCACTGAGGCCATCCCAGACCAGCCAGCCCCAGCTACCCTTGGTTGATTGTATAAGCAGCCATTGTGGACATTAACTGAGCCTGTTCCCTGTCAGCACAGTGACCAATTTGTAGACTCCTAGGAAGTAGTGAAGTTGTTTCGAGTCGCTAAACTTAGAATGGTTTATTATTTAGCAATACCTAACTAGTGGGCCTCTTTAAGCACCAACTTGATCCCAGGCTGTATCTTTACAGAGGTGTACAGATGTTAGAATGCTATCCTTCAGATAATTACAGCTGAGTAATACTATGTTTTTCTGACTCTGAAGACTTCAGCGTCCATTTCCTCCTGCAGTTTTGTCCATACCCTGACAGCTTAGCATGAGGAACTGCTGTGTGGTCTTGTTCAAAAAACCTCCCACTTTTCACTACTTAGGGAGTGTTGGAGGCATTCTTCAGTTCTGTCATTTTCAGACTGCAATGGACTGTGTGTAACTGGAAATGTAGAGAGAAAGTGTGAACAAGGGGAATACTGTCTGGCTGACCGTGATATCTGTGGAGATGGGTTCCAGGACCCCCATGGATTCTAAAATCTACCGTCCTGGTCCTTCATGTAAATGGTATAGTATTTGCATATATCCCATGCATTCTCTGTAGTCTTTAGATCATCTCTAGATTACTTATAATACCCAAGACAGATGAGTATTATAATTTTTATGCCATGTTGTTTAGGGAAGAGTGACATGAAAAAGCCTGCCCGTGTTTGGTATGTGCTCAGTATTTCCTTCTGTTTTCTTTTTTTTTAAATTTATTTAAATTATTTTTATTTTTATTTATTTATTATTTTTTGCAAAACAATAAAGGTCTATATTAGTTATTTACCAATCATTGTATAAGGCTATTTCAGAACAATAGAAAGAAAATACTCTGATGCATTAATTTTTTACATGAATGGGTATTAATTTTTCTACATATCCTTTCACAATCAAGACATATCTATTTCTCAATCAAATAAAAATAAATCAATTCTACTTTAGAAAACAACCTTAACTTCAAGTAGTCATTCCCAGTATAAACTGGCATTTGCTTTGATGCTTTTAACATTCATAAATTATTCTTTCAAGTTTGCAAATTAATGGCTCTATATGGTCTCAGTTTCAGAATTCCTTTTATGTTCTCATTCATATATTCCCACATTTTGTTTCTTTTTTGTAGCAAACATATGACCTTCCTTCTGTTTTCAATTCTAGACTGATTGAATAGAGCACTGACTGTGTGTATTGTGAGGATTGAAATTTTAACTCTTGAAATAAAACCCAATCATTATTTGAGTCTTCCTGTAATTTGTTTTTAAAACATTTAAATGAATGCACAATAGTCCCCATTCCTGTAAATTCATTTTAAGTAGTGACAAAAAGCAGATTAGGGTAGGACACTTGCCTATGCGTCAGGCTCCGGTTCAAGCCTTTGTACAGGGTTGGGGTGGGGGGTGGGGGGAGGAATCCCTACAGTTCCCAGTGGTTTTCCATGTTTTGAATCTATTTAATTCCTGAGCTGAGTGTGGTAGTTCACTCCTGTTTGTGAAAGGCTGAGGCAGGAAGAACCTGAGTTCAAGACCAGCTTGAGCTGCATAGTGAGACCATATCTGAAAATAAAACAATGTTTAATTGCTGTGTATTCTGTACTGTTATATAGATAATTTTCACTAAAGCTAGAAAGCCATCGGTTCAGAGGCGAATGCGGTATCGGAAGCCTTAGAACTTGTAGTTAGTTAGTAAGATGACGAGCCAGGTGCTGATGTTGACCACACGGTTGTCCTTCGGCCACAGACAGTGAAGAGTTACCAAGGACACAGTGTAGTGCAGATTGCTCTGCCACATTACGGATAAAATACATCAGGAAAGGACTTCAACATTTCAGCAGTCCAGAACACACTACAACCAAACCAAACCAACAACACAAGAGCCTCCTTTTTGAGGTTGGTTCTAGCCATGTTGGGCTAAACTAAATAATCACATTGTGAGGCCACGCCACATGAATCCAAACTATCTCAAACGAATATAGGAATCCTAATTTCCCTGGGCTCTGTGGCACACGCCTTCATCCCAGCACTGGGGAGACAGAGGCAGGTGGATCTCTGAGTTTGAGACCAGCTTAGTCTACAAAGTGAGGTCCAGGACAGCCAGGGCTACACCCTGTGTTGAAAACAACAACAACAGCATCAGCATCAGCATCAGCATCAAAAGAAATCCTAATTTCATCTCTCTTACGGATATTGTTAGAGGCCAGTACAGTAAAGGAAATAGAGAAGGATGCACTCTCAAATAATGTTAATAATATGTCAGGTGACATAAAGGCAACGTAATTTGAATCACTGTTACATGGACCAGCTTTTCATTTCAGTTAGATACATACCTTAGAAACATCTAAATTACAGCATAAGTTAGGATTCCTTAAGGGAATGCTGGGAATAATATCAATGCTCTATAAAGAAGTACCAAAATAATCACAGTGTATGAGATATTGAGGAGGTCAGCTCATGCTTTGGAACCTGCACCAAGTCCTGTTCTGATGGGGTAACTGAAGGGGCAGGAAGGTGTGACGGCTTCACACCAGAAGTGGTGAGAACACTGAGGGAGATCCAGCCAGACACATTTTGTTCACAAAGAAACAGCTGTCCAGTAGTTTGTCTATGAATTCCAGGGTCTTGTGTATCCAAGTGGAGATCCCAGGAACATCCAAAGCTTCTCTCACAAACATCCACGTGTAAAGGAAAGGACCGGATGTAGCCTTCCAGTTCCTTGTTACAGTTAGGGAGCTTTCTCAAAAGTTTATGAGCAAGTGTCCTTGTGGTATGATTGAACATCCTGGGTATATGCCCAAGAGTGGTGTATCTGGGTCTGGTGGTAGATTGAGTCCCAGTTTTCTGAGAAACTGCCACACTGATTTCCAAACTGACTGTACAAGTTTGCACTCCCACCAGCAATGGAAGAGTGTTCCCCTTGCTCTGAATCCTCTACAGCATTCACTGTCTCTTTTGTTTTTTAATCTTAGACATTCTGACAGGGGCAAGATGGAATCTCAGAGTCGTTTTGATTTTCATTTTCCTGATGGCTATGGATGTTGAACATCTCCTTAAGTATTTCTTGGCCATTTGAGATTCTTCTGTTGAGAATTCTCTGTTTAGATCTGTACCCCATTTTTAATTGGATTGTTTGGTTTGTTGATATCTAGTTTCTTGAGTTCTTTATATATTTTGGAAATCAGCCCTCTGTCAGATGTGAGGTTGGTGAAGATCTTTTCCCATTCTATGGGCTGCTGTTTTGTCCTATTGACTGTGTCCTATGCTTTACAGAAGCTTTTCAATCTCATGAGGTCCTGTTTACTAATTGTTATTTACTGTGTTATTGCTGTTCTGTTCAGGAAGTTGTCTCTTATGCCAATGCGTTCAAGATTATTTCCCACTTTCTCTGCTCTCAGGTTCAGTGTATTTGGATTTATGTTGAGGTCTTTGGTCCACTTGGACCTGAGTTTTGTGTAGGGTGATAAGTATGGATCTATATGCATTCTTCTACATGCCAACATCCAGTTGGACCAGCAACATTTGTTGAGGATGCTTTTTTTTTTCTTCCATTGTATAATTTTGGCTTCTTTGTTGAAGTTCAGGTGTCCATAGGTGTGTGGATTAATGTCTCGGTGTTTGATTAGATTCCATTAATCCACCTGTCTGTTTTTATGATAATACCATGAGGTTTTTGTTACTATAGCTCTGTAGTACAGCTTGAAATCAGGGATGGTGATACCTCCGGAGGTTCTTTTATTGTACAGGTTGTTTTAGCTATCCTGGGTTTTTTGTTTTTCCATATGAAGTTGAGTATTGTTCTTTCAAGGTCTGTACTTGCTCAACTATGTTCATAGGAACTTTATTTGTAATAGCCAGAACTTGGAAATGACCTAGATGTCCCTCAACCAAGGAATGGATAAAAATATGTGGTACATTTACACAATGGAGTATTACTCAACTGTTAAAAACAAGGACAAAAGGAAATTTGAAGGCAAATGGAAAAGACCTAGAAAAAACATCCTGAGTGAGGTAACTCAGACCCAGAAAGGCAAACATGGTATGTACTCACTCATAAGTGGATATTAGCTGTAAAATAAAAGATAACCATGCTACAATCCACAGACCCAGACAGACTAGATAACAAGGAGGGTTCATGGGGGTACGACACATGGATTTCCCTGGGAAGGGGAAATACAAGAGATTTTGTGAATCGACTGAGGGTGGATGGGGATGGGAACATGAGCCATCAGGTTGTGTGTGAGGGGACAGAGGGGGAGGGTGTTGAAAGAGACTACTGGAAAAGGGTACATTTTGGGGTCAGGCAAAAACCTGGCACAAGGGGACCTCCCAGGAGTCTACAAGGATGACCCCAGATAAGACTCCTAGCAATAATGGATACATAGCCTGAACTGGCCATCTGTGACCAGATTGGTGCCTAGCCCAATTGTCATCAGAGAGGCTTCATCCAGCAACTGATGGAAACAGATACAGACCCATAGCCAAACGTTAGGAAGAGTTTGGGTAATCCTGCAGAAGAGGGGGAGAAAGGATTGTAGGAGCCAGAGGGGTCCAGGACACCATAAGAAAACTCACGGAATCGACTAACCTGGGCTCACAGGGGCTCAGAGACTGAACCAGGGAGCCTGCATGGGACTGGCCTAGGCATTCTGCATATATGTGACAGTTGTGTAGCTTGGTCTCTTGTGGGACTCCTAACAGTGGGAACAGGGCTGTCGCTGACCCTTTTACAGGCTTTTGGGATCCTACTCCTCATACTGGGTCACCTTGCCAGGCTTAATGCATGAGGAGGTGCTTGGTCTTACTGCAACTTGATATGCCATGTTTTGTTGATATCCATGGGAGGCCTGCCCTTTCCTAAACAGAAAGGGAGGAGGAGTGGTTTGAGGGGTGGGAACTGGGAGGGGGGAACTGGAGGAGAGGAGGGAGGGGAAACTATGGCAGGGACATAAAATAAATAAATAAGTAAATAAATTTATTAAAAAGTTCATGAACTAGGAGAATCAAAAATTAGCATTTTTGGCTTATAAAAGTAATTAAATTAGCTAAATGAATGAATAGTAGAAAATGTCAGCACGTCATGACTGTGTATTCATATGTTTTGGTTAAAGCAGATGGAATAAAGGCAGATTTGGTCTCAGAAATATGAGTTTAAGGTCTGGGGAATATGCTCAGGAGTTAAAGCACTTCTGGTTTGAGCCTTAGGACCAGAGGGTGGAGATTGGACTTTGGATCTCCAGAAATGCATGGAAATGTGAGGTGGGTGTTGTGGCCTGCCTGTGATTCCAGCCTGCAAAGGATCCCCAGAGCAAGCTGGCTAATAAACTTTGGGTTTGATTGAGAGGCCTTGCCTTAGTGAATAAGGTGGAATAATGAAGAAAGATCATTTCTGACATCACTCTCGGACTTCTACATGCCTTCACACGCATGTACACATACACACATACATAAAAAAATGTATACACAGTCATGCACAGTACACACACACGCACACACACACTTAAAAATGAATAAAAAGAAATATTAAGTTAAAATAATTTTCACAGTGTTTTGTACATGTCACAATTTTAATACTGAAGAAAAACTTGCTTTTTTTTTTTTTTTTTGAGCCAATGCCTCACTATGTAGCCCAGGCTAGCCTCAAGTTCGCATCCTCCCTTTTCAGCCTCCAGCTTTCAGGGAACAAAAATCAAGACAAGTAGAACAACGTCTTCTGTGTGAGGAAACGTTGTGCTGTGGATTAGAGCATTTGATTTTAGTTGTGTTCACTTTTGAAAAAGATGTAGTTTTGTATTTTTATGAAGGTGTGTATGTGTCTGTGTGTGCCACATGTGTGAAGGTATGAAGGCGAAAAGAGGTTCTGAATCCTGTCAGATGTGAGCCACACAAATGGGGTGCTGGGAACTGAATTCAGGCCATTTGAGAGAGCAGCAGGTGATCTTAACCACTGGACCATCTCTCCAGCCCCCTCACCATTTCTTTAAAATTGAGGTTTAAATGTAGCTCAGGCTGGCTGTCAGCCCAAGATTCCCCTGCCTCGCCTTCCTAACATGCCAGGATTGCGGGCACACACCACCACACCAGCCTTCTCATTTGTAATTCATCAACATCGTCAAAGAACTTTTCATATATTTACGTTTGTCAGGGAAAGTAAAGGAAGATCTGTTCGGTCTGCTGGACGATGGCACTGTTCAGGTGGACTTCAGATTAGAACGGTCCAGTTCTGGTTAATGATGAGAAAGGCTTTTCCATCGTTCGGAGAATGATAAATATTCCTCTCTCTAGAGTCGTTGTGTGGGGCTGGGGAAGAAATGCAGGCTACCTCAGCAATCATACAGTGTAAAGGGAGTAGATAAGGTTTTTCACAGCATTTCACCCAAACATTACCAAATTCATGTAGTGACTGCCTACTTCTCAGATAGGGCAAAGAGGAGTTCCATCATCAGAGATGCTTACTGGACAAAAGCATTCTCATGGGCCTGCCCCGGCCCCCAGGTCCGCTGGATCACAAGCCAGAGTTCAGTTCCTGTTGGCCGTTAGCTCCTATGGCTGCCCTACTCCGACCTTCTGCTTGCTGGCTGCAGGACGCTTCTCTCTTACTGGAAAAGAACGTTAACCAGTGAGTAATGACATTGGGAGTGATCACTAGTTGCTTGTTCATGTTAAATTTTTGCCTTCATTAAGATGTTTTTGTGTCACTGTTTTCCTAACTGTTCATCTTGTCCAGTGAGTACACTAACTCCCAATGAGCTCTAAAACTCTCCTGCATGGCAGCTTGGCACACTGTGTTCTTCCTGATGACATGGAGCTCTGTGGCTTAACACCCTGCTTGCCTGGTAAGGATCGCCAGTGTTTGTTTAACTGGATTCTTATGCCTAAATTTAGGGTTTTATTTTTACGTGTGCTAAGTATTACCTCATTTTGCCTGTTATGACTTGTTTTCCTTAGTCCTTGATCTGTACACTTGACAAGTCCTTGCTATTATTGTACAAGGTTTTGATAAGCAGACCCTTTGAGGCTAAAAAGGTCCTATCCAAAGCTCCTTTTGAAGAGTGCTTTCTGGTGAGCATGGTGCTTTACAAGAGTGTGTCCTCCTAGGCCAAGCAGGTTAGAATGTTTCAGAAGTGGGTAGTCAGCTGACTAGCAAGCAGCTCTGGAAATCACCAAAGTTGAAGGGCCCCGGCACTGTTTAATGTGTAGAAAATGGAGTCTGTTGGAGGTATTTAAAGCAGTGTGTTGAGGGAGCAGTGTTGATGAGGAGCATTCACTGTAGCCAGGGACATTATCAAGGTTAGTTATGAAAATGGTGTGTGTTAGTGTATTTGGGAGAACACACATAGGTTACAAATACCACATAACCAAACAAAGTGTGGGGGGGGGGGGCGCAACTGTAGGGGATTTCCATTCTTTTGACCACAAAAGTGAGTGAGCCAAAACACACTGGGAATTAAATGAAGTAGGGTTAAGTTTTCATTAAAGGCTGTGCTCTGCATTCACCACTCCTGGTTGCCCTGGCAACGGGGCTCCTTCGCATGCTAATGACATTCTAATGAGAAAAAAACCACACATGCAAATGCAGTAAATAGTAATTAGAGGCAGAGCCAAACATGGCACAGTGAGCCCCACCTTGGGAAGGTCTGGGGGGAGCTGGCAAGGGTTTGTGTGGGAGACAAAGAGGTGGTACAGGAAGGCGTGATTTCAGCAGAAAGGGCGAAGTTGAGGCTGCTCACAGCATCCTCCAGCACGTGTGACTCACAGATGCCTCTTCTTCCCCTGGCAGAAGTTAGTCAGTCTGAAGCCTTGTGGTTGTAGGTCCACACTGTTTCAGCAGTTCTACCTGTTGGCATCACTGTATGGAAAGAATCTTAGCTGTATTCTGGCTATGCTTTGGGGCTCATGCGGCATGCCGCTGCTTGGATTTCTATCTCTGCCCACACCAGGCAGGGCTGGACCTGCCCAGACAAGGCAGTAGGACCAGAGATGTAGCCAAAAGTCTGTGAAGAGAAGAGAGAGAGAAGACAATTCTGTGTTCCTTTAGACAAGTAGGGCCGAGGAGGGCAACGATGTGGTTGATATAAGGTGCAGTTGACTAGTAATGCATGCTGTCATGTCTCTGGGAATGTGTAAAGTCCTGCCTCCCACACATTGGTTAGAATCAGAGACTACAAATCTGTGCTCAATTTAATTCTCTTCTCTCTATTTCATTTGTTCAGCTCCTTTGTTTTTATTGCCATATGTCTGCCCGTATGTTTTTTGTAGAAATGGCTAGAAAACATATTTCTTGCTTCATATAACCCCCAATTCTTTGGTCTTTTTGGTGGTAATGTCATCACAGATAGGTGAATAAAAATTATCAGGGATAGCTATTGAGGTTCATAAGTTTTACGATTCATTTTCATGTCTTAATTTTAAAAGTTTGCAATGAAGCACATGTCTTTTATAAAAAATTCACATTAGTATATTATTAAAAAATGGAATGATATAATATATGATAAGTTGGGGGTGTAACCCAGTGATAGAACACTTGTTTAGGAAGTATGAGGACTGGATTTAACCTCTACCACTGAAAACGAAAATATAGTAAAATGTCTTTTTGTTGTCCTCATCCTAGGGATTGACTGCTGGCCTTACACATGCTGAGCACAAACTCTGCCACCGAACTTCACTGTCAGCCCCACGTATTATAGCAAAAACCTCAAGTCACTTAGGCATTTCTTCACTCTGTAGCGGCCCCAAGCCCAAGCTTCCAGAGATCAGCGGTGTCAGGAGTGAATCTCAGAGCCCCTTCCTCTGCATGTCAGCTCTTGTTATAGATGAGAACATATACTGCTAAGACACAATGGCTAATGTTTATTGACTCGTTTGCTGTGTCCCAGGTAGTTTTCGTACTGTTTTGTTTTTTGCATGGTGACTTGTGTATTCCTGAGAATGGGTCTTTGAGAGAAAGGGACATGAAGGCCAAGTATAACTAAGAAGCTTGTGTACAGCCCCCCACATTTGCATTTCAGGGAGTCTGCTCCGGAGACTGGCTTCTTTCACACCATGCTCTCTGATCTGGTGCTAACACTTGTATATGTGTTTTCTTACATAGTTGGAATCACCCATTCTATGAAGTTATTTAAGTATTTTTAACAATTTAATATTTTATAAGACATTCTATATTAGCACCTTTTCTCTGTCAGCTTTGAAAATCATCGCAATTGATTCCCTTCCTCAGATTAAACATAGTTTAAGCATTTCTCTGTTGATGGACATTTCATTTGTTGTTTCAGATGATGCATCAGTAAACATCTGTACCATACACTTTGTGTGTACATGGATATGTGCTTCTGAAGAGAGGGTGATACAGACTAGAACTGCTGGGTGAGGACGTAGGCTCAGTCTACCTTCCGATAGATGATGCTCGGTTGACACAGTTATCCCTGCTGCTGTGCCTGCCTCTGGGACACCCACCTCTTGGTTTCCTTCTACCCAATGACACCTCCTGACTGGTTCCCTCATTTGTCACCTACAGTATTGGGATGCCTCCCACCTCAGCCTTTGGTCTTCTTTTCTGAATTTAGACTCTCTACAGCTCTTGGGTGTAAACATTAAGTAAACAGACACCCACACCACACTATTCACACATACCACACACTTACACACACACACACACACACACACACACACCCCCACCCATACATACTCACACACATATACACACTCACACACACACACAAATCACACACTCTGTCTCTTACACACACAGATTTATGTTTTTTTCTTGTGTGTGTGTGTGTGAGCCTATTATATCCGAACTTCAGATTTTGTGTCCATTAACCTAATCAACGTTCCACCGAATGCCTATTAGACATTGTGAATTTAATTATTTTTCTCACCACTACCCACAACCTGCTTTTCTCATATGTGTCTTATATCAATAAATATTAGTTTTCCAGTTGCTTAGGACAAGACCTGGAGTAATCCTTCATTTCTCTATTTCTTGAATTTCCCATGTTCAACCATTCAAACAACCCAATAACTCTATCTTTAAAATATGACTATATGCAGTCATTTCTCTTTACCTCTATCATAGCGTTTAAACTCAGGCTTCTATCATTTTTCACCTGATTATTACAATAGTATTTTAGTGTAGTAAATATTTGGTCTCTAACCAGTAGCTAGAATAAGACTTTAAAATATGAGCTCACTGAGATAATATTTTTGGAAGGTTTTCCAGTGACTTTGTGTCTAGTAAAATCCAGAGCTTTGACAATTACTTCCACGACTTAAATGGGTCTCCCTTGTAGTGGCTCTTCATTGTCCACTGGAATATGTTTAGGAGACACACTCCTGAGCATATGTCTGTGAAGGTGTTTTCAGAGTGGGTTACCTGTGGAGGGAAGGCACACCGTGAATGTGGGGGGCACTGCCCCATGGGCTCTGGTCCTGGATTAAGGGAAAAGGGAAAAGGAAAGCCAGCTGAACACCAGCATCTGTCTCTTTGCTCCTTGGCTAGTGCTGTGCTGCTGTGACCAGCTGTCTTGTGGTTTTGTTTCCACAACCAGAGCTGCTGTGACTGTCGTGTCTTTCACACAACACACTGTACCCTCAGACTGTGATTCAGGATAAACCCTTCCTTACGTGACTTTAGAAAGTAGCAGGGGCTGGAGAGATGGCTCGGTGGGCAAAGTGCCTGCTGTGTAAGCCTGAGACCCGAGTTTGATCTCTGGAACCATGTGAAGGTGAACGGGGAGAATCAGTTTCATCCGGTTGCCTTTGACCTCCATGTGAGTGCTGTGACATGGGTGCCCCCTTCATACACCATAATAAATAAAAACTACATTTAAAAAAAAAAGTGCTGGATGTGGTAGGGCACACCTTCAATCCCAGTACTTGAGAGGCAGAGGCAGGTGGATTTCTGTGAGTTCAAGTCCATCCTGGTCTACAGAGCGAGTTCCAGGACAACCAGGGCTACATAGTGAGACCCTGTCTAGAAAAAAACAAAACAAAACAAAACGGTTGGGTATCACTGATTCTTTAAATTCTTTTTAGATAAAATTATTCATTGTTTTCACTGCTGGCATTGAGCACATCCTCATACACATATGGGTTGTGGGTATTTCTTTTGGGAGTATCTTATTCACTTTATTTTATTGTGGATCAGGAATCTTTTAAAAATTGATTTATAAGAGCAGCATGTATTATTACTCTAATCTTTCATATTTTCTGGTTATTGAAAATATTTTCCCATCTTTCATCATCTCAACTTTGAAAATAATATTCTTTTCATATACAAGTTTTAAATTTTTAGTGAATCTGCTACTCTTTTACTTTATGGCTCGGAGCTGATGTTTTGATCAGGAACTCCTCCTTAACTTCTAAACTATGAAGCATTGCTCTAGACATCCGTTGTCTTCTTTGCAAGTTCCTGTGAGAAGGCATGTGCGTGGTACTCTAGCTTATCTGTTTACTTTGTGGTTACCAGTTGGCTTCAGGCGGTGTTTGGTTCATCCGTTCTTCTGTGTGGGACCGCACGTTCTCCATCAGCAGATGCTAAGTCGCATACCTAAAGAGGTCCATTCCTAAACTCTATATTGTGGGTCACTGAACTAATCTGTCACAGTAAGTTTAGTTTTTACTTATGTTCTGTAGTTGATTTTCATCTGTGATTATCCTACCAATCACATTGTTTTTGATAAAAAGTATGAAGCTGGGCAGTGGTGGCGCACGCCTTTAATCCCAGCATTCAGGAGGCAGAGGCAGGCGGATCTCTGTGAGTTCAAGGCCAGCCTGGTCTACAGAGTGAGTTCCAGGATGGGTTCTAAAACTGTACAGAGAAACCCTGTCTCAGAAAAAAAAAAGTATGATATATAACTCTTTTCAGATAACTTATTTTACTAACATTTTAAGTTCATTAACAACTTAGAGATTTTTCATGTCTTATATTAAAGTTGTAGAGTTTTCTTGATAAAATGACAGAACTTTTTTTCCAGTGACAATTTGTTCTTATTGGGAATAAGTTAGTTCTATTGTAAAGGTTATTTATTTGAGTATGTTGAATTGGTCCCAACCAGTCTCTGAAGCACTACTGTGTTGTCAGATTATTAGATAAATTGTCAAATCGTCTTCAATTTCCCCTTAGATTTGAATCTCATTTAATTTCTGTATGTAATTGTAGTCAAGTACAAAGTTAACTTCTTGTGAGAATGAACATCCTTCTATTTTTCTTTGCTTTAATAGAAGGATTTTTACTAATCACTAGTTAGTTAACTAACTTTAGATAACTTATTTTAGACTTTAAGAAATTTTATTACATTGATTGTGTGTGTGTGTGTGTGTGTGTGTATGCACCATAGTACATGTGTGGAGGTCACAGTACAGTTTGCTGGAGTCAGTTCTCTCCTAACATGTAGGTTCTGGGGGTCAAATTCAGGTCATCTGCCTTAGCAGCAAGCACCTTTACCCAATGAGTCATATTGTTATAATTTTTATTAGTTTTTCTTTATCAAATTAAAAATATGTAATTTTGATTTTCTTAAGAGCTTTAAAAAATCATTGGGCCCAAGTGTTGATTATTTCTGTGGACTATTCTCTGATGCATGTCAAGGTAATTGTAATGGACTTCCTCTTCAGTTTGTTAGCATGAGGGTTACATCAGTAGTTCACCTAGAGCCTTGGGTATAGCTTGGTGATAGAGCACTAGTCTAGCAAGTGTGCAGCCCCGAGTTCAGTCTCTAGCCCTGAAAAAGATTTCTGTCGTGGAACCATCCTCATGGTTTTGTGTAGATCACTTGGTAGTGATGCCCAATTCACTTACATGTTTCTGGATTAAACTGGGTATTATTTAACTCACTTTTCTTATTTACTTTTATTAGTTCATTTTATTTTATGCTACTTTTCTGTCATTCATAAGTATAATTTTCATCTTTTCATTTTAGCGTTTACTTATATGGTGAACGTTCTTTTGGCTACCAAAACAATAGCCAGGCCAGCCAAAGCCAGAACAGATTTATTTCCAGGATGTGAAATGTTTTAGCCTGTATGCAGGTATTTATTTTTGAAAACAATATCAGGGAGCAAAACTACTTCTTACACAGTTGCACAACAGGAAGGTAGCGGCGGCGGGGTGGGGGGTGGGGGGTGAGGAGTGGGGGCACACTACAGATGTGCTGTAGAGTGTCTCCTGATGCCTGGCTCTCTACTATTCCAGAATCTGTGGACGACTGTGGAACAAAGCAGTCTGTCCATGAGCTGAAAGGGGAGTATTTGTCCATGGTTTTCCTTCACTCCTCAGTTCAAGGTGGCCCCACAGGGTTCCCTACCTGCCGCTGGGGATTGTGTGCAGGAGTGTAGAGTGAATGGAGATGGAGCAGTGTGCGGGCGGACCTGCTGCGCCTGCGTGAAGCTGGCTGGACTGAGACATGCCGCTGAGCTTGCTGAACTAGGGCCGGCTCTCTAAGAGCTGTGTTGTCAGGGCCAGATAAGGGGAGCTGCCCTCTGATGAGCTGTAAGAGAAACACGGTAAGAAAATAGAAAAATAGTAATAAATATTATCACTTTGGAAGATTCTTTTTAAAATCAATATCTTTCTCCTTTTTAAAGGTGGGTATCATTCTGTAGTACAGGCTGGTCTGGAACTCACAAACTTAGAAACTCACGGCAATCTTCTTGTCTCAGCCTCTCACATGGCAGATTACAGGTGTGAGCCACTGCATCTGGAGCGATTTCCTTAAACTTTGAAGTGAAATGCTAAAAACGTTTAACATATATATGATCAGTGTATAATGAAAATAAAAATTCTGTGTTAGAAATATTGACAGATAAAGCATCTCTAGCGATATTTGAATGATTCTTAAAGCGTTAGTGCCCCAACAGATAAATGATCCTAGGTGTGTCACATAAGCAGACAGTTCTAGAAGAGAATATACAGTCCACATTCCAAGATTGTCTTGCTGGAGCTGGGGACGCAGCTCAGCAGAAAAATGCCTGCCTAACACTTAAAAGGTTTGGGCTGGATCTCCAGAACCTTATACAGAAGCAAAGACACACACCTCTCTCTCTCTCTCTCTCTCTCTCTCTCTCTCTCTCTCTCTCTCTCTCTCTCTCTCTCTCTCTC
>CABHPR010149155.1:33026-50817 GCA_902168415.1 Peromyscus melanophrys | reverse complement strand
ACACACACACACACACACACACACACACACACACACACACATACACACACACACACACAAATGCAATCCTTTTGCATGAACTAAGTTCTGTTAGTCTTAACATTATGTGCATGTGTGTGGAAAATCAGCCCAGATGAGAGTGAAGGGGAGCATGTGTCTAGCCTTGAGGGCACCGTGTATTTACAAACACCTGGCTCCATTCAGCAGCTGAGTGGCAGAGCTCTCGGCTTCACACCTGCTCATCCGGGGGTCTCTTTCCAGCTGCAAGACCCCAAGACTCTCACCAGGAAAGGACCAGGGACATGAGGTGTCGTGACGTCTGAAGGGAGTCTTTCACTGCACCTTGCTTCTGGAGCCTAGGCTGAACACCGCACCCAGACATTCTTTTGGGAATTGACAATGGGACCTCCCCATTCTGTGTTAGGTGACCTTGTAATTAGTGACACTGCTCGTTAATAACCAATTCAAGATGATGAGTAACAATTAGCCATCCTTAATCCAACATATAATTTGATGATAAATTATAAGGTACCGGAGTGTCAGAGCCTGTGAGAGTCATTTAGTTGAAAGAATGGCCCTGGGCATGCATAGCTGCTGAGATTTCACATTCTGTGCTGAGATATATGTAAGGGGAGAAGGCTACTTTTCCCTCCCTGGGGGAACGTGACAAGCTTCCACAAGAGGAAAGCTTTAAGTGACAAAACACACTTTTTTTAAGGCTTTAAAATAGACATCTTTTTCTATGTATCAGCATATATATTTTAGGCATTAACTGTGTGCGGCTTTATGGTAGGTACTTCCACAGGGACAGCCCAGGTTAAATGATAAGACTCTTATCCGGAAAGAATCTGTAGACTGAGCTGGGGAGATGGCTCAACGGGAAAAGTGTTTGTTGTGCAAGCTTGAGGACCTGAGTCGTGTCCTCAGAATCCATGGCCTGATGGCGTGGGCTTACAAACCCAGAGCTGGTGGAGACGAGACAGGAGGATCCTTAAGGTTTGCTAGTGGGCCAGCCTAGCCATATCAGGGGACTGTAGGTCAGTGAGAGACCCTGTCTTGTGAAAGCAAGGTAGATAGCACCTGAGGAATGAAATGTGAACTCGACCTTTGGTCACCACGTGGACATGCGTACACATGCACCTGTGCATACCTGCATACCCACTTCCCTCCTCTTCTCCCCCCGCCCCCCCACCACACTCATAGCTTGATTGGAGACACAGACCGAAGTGTATGTGATAATCCCATTTGGGTTCATGGGGATTCGTAGAAGGAGGGTGGGTTTTGTGTTTTGGAGGGAAATCTCTAACATTGCAATTTTCCATGTGCAGTGTTACCCTTTATTGTGGTGATATTGTGTTCCCCAAAATATTGTGTATGCTAATAAACTTATCTGGGGTCAGAGAACAGGACAGCCACAATATGAAACAGAGGTTAGGCAGTGGTAACATACACCTTTAATCCTAGCATTCCAGAGACAGAAATCCCTCTGGATCTCTGTGAGTTCAAGGCCACATTGGAAACGGCCAGGCATGGTGATACACACCTTTAATCCCAGAAAGCCACACCTTTAATCCCAGGGAGTGGTGGTAGAAAGCAGAAAGGTATATAAAGCGTGAGGACCAGAAACTAGAGGCATTTGCTCTGGAGAGGCATTTGCCCTGGAGAGGCATTTGGCCTGGAGAAGCATTTGGCCTGGTTAAGCATTCAGGCTTCTAGCAGCAGTTCAGAAACAAGACCAGCTGAGGATCCGGTGAGGTGAGATAGCTGTGGCTCATTCTGTCTCTCTGACCTTCCAGTGTTCACCCCAATACCCGGCTCGGATTTGATTTTATTAATAAGACTCTTTAAGATTCATGCTACACTTTATATATCAAATATCTCTAACATCTCACGGGTTGAAGGTTCAGCCCCCAGATGGTGGCGTCATTTGAGAGGTGGCTTCATTAATGTCATAGATAGGTTAACTTGTTAATGAGTGTGTTGATGACAGAGGTCACTAGGGGCATATTTTATACCTGGTTCATATTCTCATTCTTTCTTTCTTTCTTTCTTTCTTTCTTTCTTTCTTTCTTTCTTTCTTTCTTGCTTTCTTGCTTTCTTGCTTTCTTGCTTTCTTGCTTTCTTGCTTTCTTGCTTTCTTGCTTTCTTGCTTTCTTGCTCTCTCTCTCTCTCTCTCTCTCTCTCTCTCTCTCTCTCTCTCCTCTCCTCTCCTCTCCTCTCCTCTCCTCTCCTCTCCTCTCCTCTCCCCCCTCTGTTTCTCTTTGTCTTTCCCTTTCTGTCTCTCTCCTTCCTTCTTGCATGGACTTGTGCACTTAAGGATCTTTCTCGCCTTCCCCCCATCTATCCCTTCCTTTCTCTCCACCATAATGTTTTTCCTCACCACAGCCTAAAAGCTATCAGGGCCAGCCCGCTATGGACCAAAAGCTCTAAAACTGCACCAGAATAAATCTCCCCTCCTTTAAATGATTGTTCTCAGTTATTTTATTAGAGTGAAAAAAAAAAGAAAAAAAAAACCTAACCGACACAGTCAGGCCCTTCCTCTGCTTGACATGATGCAAATCCACGAATCCCCCCACAGCAGCCATAGAAGTATTAGTGTTTTCCCTGGTTGCTTGTTTGTTCATTTGCTTGTCTTGGAGACTGGGTCTTACGTATTCTAGACTGGCTCTCTAGTAGCTGAACTCTCCCATAGCTAAGGATGACCTTAAATGCCCGATTTTCCTGTCTCCACCTCCCAAGCACTGGGATTGCAAATTATGCACCACCCAGCTGCTTTATGCAGTGTGATGACAGAACCCAAGGCTTCCTGCACATCAGCACAATGCTCTACCCGCTGAGCCCGACCCTAATCCCTATCCTTGTTTCACAAACAAATCCTCTGGGTTCCTTGCCCATAGTCACTCACTGGGTAAGATGTGGAGCTGGGACTCGTGGAGGAGAGGGCAGAGCAAAGGCTGAGGGAAGGATTCCCGGCTGGATCTGAGTATCACATAGAGCCATACTACACACCAGCAGGGGCTGTTGGCATTCCTGGTGTTTTAGTATGAGACTGGCCCGATTGCAGCATGGTGATGGATTGAGACAGGAAAGGGGCGTTGGTAAGGTGATCTGACCAAATGAAGCCCGTCATGGTTCTCCAGATACCTGGACACCTCTTAGCCCTTGGCTTAACCTGCACAGCATATTTCACAACCACCCACTCACAGTGCTCAGGGTGTGGAGCTTATCCGATGACAGTGAGTGCCCTCCAAAGGCTTTCCAAGTGCCAGCTGCAGGATGCGGTAGGAAGAAGAGAGCCTCGGGTACAACAACACATGTTTTAGATTTTATGTTTTCACGGGGTGGCCTGGACTGGCTTTCAACTCATAATCCTCCTGCCTCAGCCTCCTGATAGCTGGGATTACAGGCATGACAAAGGAGAGGCTTTTTTTTAACACTTACTTATGTGTGCATGAGTGTGTGCATGTGTGAATGCTTGGGTGTCATAGCACAAGTGTCCATGTCTGAAGGCCACTTGTAAGAGACAACTCTCTCCTACCAAGTAGGTCTTTAGAATCGAGCTCATGTCCTCAGGCTTGGCAGCCAGCACCTTTACCACTGAGCCATCTTGCCTGTCCAAAGGAGGGATGAGTTTTTAATGTCAGGGGATTATTTGTGCAGGAAACGTAAGGATGCCCCCTCCTTGTGCTGTTCTCTCCAGAAACTCTGACAGAATGGAAGCATGTCTGTAGTCATGGTGAACACACTTCTTTGGGGGTGAAGTCAATTCAACCCCTTGACATTGTCTGGTCCTGGTTAGCTCAGTATTCCTTTTTGCACTGAACATTCGAGCTGCAATTACACAGCTTTCTAGTGGAAGCAAAATTCCCAGGCAGTGCCCTGAGGCTACCAGCAGCATTTGCAAGGTAATCACTCTTCCATTTGACAAGAGGAGAGGGACCTGTCTCCCTCAGCCAGCATGGACCCTGACAGCTCACGGTAGCGGGTAGATTCATCTTAACCGTGTAGCAAAGATGGTCCTTTACCTCAACCAAGGGCTCCGATGCGGTGGGCAGCCTCAGAGTAGACAAGGCTTTATTTAAAACTGAGTGATTTTTGAAAATGGGAGGCACTTCACCCTTTGAGTTAAAAGTGAGATTTGTGAGATATAGCCAGATATAAATTGAGAAACCAGGGTGCCATTAATTTTATCAAGTTGGTTTGGCAGAAGGGGGAGCAATCAGGTTTAGATCCCTCTGTTGCAGCAGATTGAGGAATGAAGGCTTCAGCCTTTGGGTGTTTTGTTTTGTTTTGTTTTGGTGTGTGTGTGTGTGTGTGTGTGTGTGTGTGTGTGTGTGTCCATGAGAGCACATGTGCATGCCTGTGTGAGGTATATACACATGTGTGCAGGTTTGCAGAGGCCAGAAAAGGACATAAGGTATCCCACCCTATCACTCTCTACCTTGCTTGCTAGAGACAAGATCTTTCACTGAACCTGGAGCTAGGCTGGTGGCCGTCAAGTCCCAGGGGTCCTCTTGTCTCTGTCTCCCATGGTGCCAGGGAAACAGGCTTGGGGTGTGTGCAGCTGCCACACCCAACTTTCTCTGTGGGTGCTGAGGATTCGAACTCAGATCCTCAGGCTTGTGTAACGAGCACTCTTACCCATTTGGCCGTCTCCTCAGCCCCCGCAGCCTTTATTTTGTTAGCGTTTTGTTTTTCTGTAGAGTACTGGGGATTGGACCCAGGGCTTATCCCGTCAAGCTATGTCGGTCTCTAGCCCTTTGTTTTTATTTTGAGATGGGGTCCTACTAAGTTCCCCTGCCTGATGTCAAACTCACTGTGAAGTCCAGGATGACTTCAAACCCTCCATCCTCCTGCCTCAGCCTCCCAAGTGGCTGGGATGACAAGCCTGCACTCCATACCTAATGCCCTTTCTAGATTATTCCAGAACGTGTTATGTTCCTGGCCTTCCCACCTGGGTTTCCTTTTCCTGTCTTTTCTTCCCATTGCTCATTTTCTCCTCCACTCTCAAAGCTCAAAGGGTACGTTTGGGAGACTCTCAACTTGAGTTCTGAGTAGAACGTCACTTTGGCTTACTTCTTTCCACTCCCTCACTTGAAAGAATGTCCCTTACTGGTTTGCTCACAGGCTCATGCCTTGCTAGCTTTCTTGCGTAGCCCCGCATCACCTGCTTAGGGAATGGTGCTGCCGGTGGTGGGCTGAACCCTCTTGCATCAGTTAACAACCAAGATAATACCCTGCAGACATGCTCCTAGGTCAATCTGATATGCACAATTCCTCATCTGAGGCTCTCCTCTTGGATGACTCTGAGCTTTGTCAAGTTGACAATTAAGTCTAACTAGGACATTAGGTATTTGGTCACAGCAACCCAGGAAGTAGCTAACAGACCTCCCATGGTTCTTACTAAATCTTACCGTTGAAAAACAGGTTGTTATAGACACAAAGCTGGGTTTGGAGCCAGCCCTCACCTACTTTCCTGTTTATTGAAATGTAGGAAGGTATGGCCATTTCACTTCTGTTGGGTTAACAAGAAAGTAAACAGACCTGGGAACAGCAGCACACACCTGTCATGCCAGCTCCTTGGAAGGCTGAGGCAGAAGATTGCAAGTTAGAGAGCAGTGTTGGCTACTGAATGACTTCAAGGATGGGCTACATAACTTAACGAAAACAGCGGATGTAGCTTTGTAGTAGAGCCTCTGCCTAGAATCCCTCAGTGAGGGGCTGGGGTGTGGCTCAGTGGTAGAGCACCTGCCTAGAATCCCCCAGTGAGGGGCTGGGGTGTGGCTCAGTGATAGAGCACCTGCCTAGAATCCCCAGTGAGGGGCTGGAGTTTGTCTCAGAAACAGATTATCTGCTGAACATGGACAAGGCCCATGGTTCAATCATTAGTATTGCAAAAGGGGGAAAAATGGGGAAGAAAGGAAATAGAATTGTACTTTAGTACTTGGAAAGGTGGTAAATTCTGATAGCAGATCTCCCAATATCCTTCCTAATAACACAGGCTATTTTCATCTTATTGTCCCAAGTGAGTTATTAAGGCCCCAGAAGTGTCCAGCAGACTTTCCCAAGCTAGGAAAACGTGGGCTGACGCCTGGCAACATCTAGTTGGAATTTTAGGTTATCGCCTTCATTCTTTCTTGTTGCCAAATTGACTCTAAAAATAACGGCTGCTACCAGGCACATGGGTGGTCGGGAGCCATTTTCCTCGTTCCTCGTAAGAACCCTAGGCTCCTCTAACATCAAGTCATTCTTCTGGCTCGTTCTCGGGCCGGAAAGAGGTTGTGACAGGCTTGTTTAACTGTTAAGAACAGCATAACCACCACACGTACCTGCTCGTGCAGTGGGCCCTTCAAAGGGCCTTGAGAAGAGGCAGCCTGTGAGGCCATGTGTAACTCATCCTCATGGGAGGCCCTTCAGAGACTTGGTTGGGTGCCCCGGGGCAGCATTTTGGAGTCTGACTTCAGTGCAAAAAGTTCAATGGGCTCAGATATGCCTAAGAAGTTCCCCCTTAAAGGAAGGAGAGGAGAAATATTCCCTTCCATGTCTTTCATTAACTGGACTTCCTACCGCGGTGGCTGCGGCGAGTGTGAGAGGGCTGGGCTTGCCGGTAAGCTGTGTTCCCAGGTGTGAGCAACACTGAAATCTCCCTTGCAATGGATGCGTTCTGAGAAAGCTTTTCCTCTGGAAGTCAACTTCATCTCCAGTCTGAGTTCAACTTGGTGAGTTTGATTTCTCTTTTTTCTTTCTTTCCTTTATTTTGTGTGTGTGTATGTGTGTGTGCGTGTGTGTGTGTGTGTTTGGTTTTTGTGCCGGGTATTGGACTGAGAGCCTTGTACCACTAGGCAAACACTTTACAACTGATACACACCCAGCTCCTCAAAGATGGATTCTATTTAAGTGCTCTACCGCTGAGCCACGCCCCCCAGCTCCCCACATTCCCAGCCCCTCACGGGGGGATTCTAGGCAAGTACTCTACCAGTGAGCCGTGCTCCCGGCCCCAAGTTTGTAAACCTATACAGTGCCTTGGAAATGCCAAGCCTGACTCACGGAGATTCTTGAACTCTCTGCCTGCTGCCTTTCTCAGCTTCCCTAGAAAGCCTTCCTTGGATGTCGGGATGAGAGTGTATTACGCCAGTGACCAAAAGGAAATCTCAGGGCCTTTGCTGGTAGCATCCTTCCTTCTCTGGGGTGTTGCCCCCAGCCAGGCTGATTACGCCTCGCGCTACAGTGTTCCTGGCAGACATCCACAGTTGGTTGGCCTCGTATGCGACCGCATTCCAGTTCGATGAGGAATCCTCTCACTCGGTTCTCCATGGCTGCTCCTGGCTGCAGACCCCCCCTGAGCCTCAGCCCTGGTCCCCCTGCCATTGCAGCCTCAGCTGCAACCTCATTTTCCCCTCACGGAAGAGCCATCAGCTGCTCCCGTGGCTTCCAGCTCCGCCTCCGCCTTCCCTCCCACAGGAACAGAACAGAAGGACTAAAGCGCTTGGCCTCCTGCCTCATGGCTTCATGGAGCATCATGTTCCCCTTCGTGAGGATGCCCCAGATGGAGGCTGTGAGGCCATCTGTGGGGTGCACTCCATCCACAGCCCGCACAGAGAACAGCACAATAGCCCACTTCGGCTCTGTGCATGGATGACGCTGGGATGCTCCGGCGTTTCTTTGGGTGGAAACATGTCGCTGCCCCCCGCCCCTCTTCCCATCTGCTTCCTTCTTCCTTGATTCCTGCACTCTAAGAGCAACATAAAAACTGCTCCTGCTGAAGTGCTGACCCCTCGATCAGTCCCGAAAGGTGACGAAAAGCAGCAGGAAAACCTGGCATCTCCACCTTCATCCTGTGTCTTTACCTCCTTTCCTTTGGCTCAGATTCCTGATTCTGTACGGGTATGTTAACAACCAAGGACTGAGTCTTCCCTCGCCTGCTTCATCTCCCTTCAAGGCTGAAGGCACGTACAAGTCATTGTCGTACTACTGTGCTTCCTCTGGATTCATCCTCACACAGAATCCTCCTGGGTCAGAACACCTCCAGGTGAAGACAGTTGCCCACTGTGTTGACGCTGCATCTGGAGCAGGAGTGATTGTCTCCGGAGGACTGGCTTACCCTCAAGCTGTAATAAGTTTTTGGAACCACCTTGCAGGACCAGAGCTGAGACAATGATGATCATACCTCACTTTAACCAGGACTGCTTAATTATGCATACCTCCATAGCCTCCCCCAACTCTTCCTCTATTTTTATTGATCTATGATGTATACAGTGTTCTGCCTGCATATATGCCTGCAGGCCAGAAGAGGGCACCAGAACTCATTACAGATGGTTGTGAGCCACCATGTGGTTGCTGGGAATTGAACTCAAGGACCCTGGAAGAGCAGCCAACGATCTTAACTTCTTGAGCTTTCTCTCCAGCCCCATCTTCCTCTATTTTAATCTAAAGCTCAGTCAGTACCCCCAGAAGGAACCTAGGCTCTCCGGGCTCTTGTATCTGCTTCGCTTCCCAATGTCTTGATTCAGTCTCCTTTCCCGGCTTTGCACTGTTACTCCTGTGTTTAGTTGGCCCACGGGGGAGCTGGGGATTTGGCTCGGTTGGTAGAGTGTTTGCCTAGCGTGCAGGAAGCCTTGGGTTTCAAACCTCACATCATAAAAAATCGAGCAGAGTGGAGCAGTCCTGTAATCCTGATGCTTAGGAGGCGGAGGCAGAAGATCGGGAACTCAAGGTCAACCTCAGCAACATAGTGACTTTGAGACAAGCCCCGGCTACATGACACCTTGTCTGAAAAAACAGACAAAAACAGTAATGGTGGACTGGAGAGGTGGCTCAGAGGTTAAGAGCTCCAGCAGCTCTTCCAGAGGTCCTGAGTTCAATTCCCAGCAACCCCATGGTGGCTCATAATCATCTGTAATTGGGATCTAGTGTCCTCTTCTGGTGTGTAGGAATATGTGCAGACAGAACATTGTATACATAACAAATAAATCTTTAAAACAACAACAACGACAGTAATGGCCTCTTGGGGATGCCAGGGTCCTAGCTTTTGTCTGTCTCACAACTGTGGTGACAAAGAACGTTAGGTGGAAAACTGTAGGCTTTATCTTTGTCTCCCGAGTCTCAGTTATGCTTCACTCATTCTCTCTATGTAGACAGGGGCCCTACGCTGCTCCGTCCGGCTCCTCTATCATTTCCATCCTTTCTTTCTTTCTTTCTTTCTTTCTTTCTTTCTTTCTTTCTTTCTTTCTTTCTTTCTCTCTCTCTCTCTCTCTCTCTCTCTCTCTCTCTCTCTCTCTCTCTCTCTCTCAGACAGGATATCTCTGTGTAGTTTGGTGCCTGTCCTGGATCTCGCTCTGTAGACCAGGCTGGCCTCGAACTCACAGAGATCCGCCTGGCTCTGCCTCCCGAGGGCTGGGATTAAGGGCATGTGTCACCACCGCCCAGCTCCATCATCTCTTAAAAGAAGATGCAAAGGAGAGTGGGGAGGTGGCTCAGGCAGTGACATGCTTTCCATGCAAGTATGGGAACCTGAGTTCCATCCTCCAAACTCACATAAAAGCTGAGCAGTGCACAGTATTTGTAATCCCAGAGTTGGAAGGCGTGGGGAGTTCCGTACCCAGCTAGTGATGCTGAACCAGTGACCTCCAAGTTCGGTGAGAAACCTTGTTTCAGAAAGAGAGGAAGGCATCGGATACTGACCTCTGGCCTCTCCATTTACACACACACACACACACACACACACACACACACACACACACACACAGGGACAGGTAAAAGACTCGAGAAACACGTTAATGAGCTAGCTGCATCTTAGAACAGAAGTCACCCCACCCCAACAGAAAAAGTCACATGAACAGCTTCCCAACTGTGGCCTCATTTCCAGACCAAAGAGCAGGATATCCCCGAAGACAGTGGCTCCCCCCAGGCTCCTCTCCAGTTCCAGGGATCAGAGGTAGAGAGGCACAGCTGTGAGACCTCGTTCATCAACGTGCCCTCATTCTTTGCCCTGATTCTCAGAGACCACCTCCTTTCTGCCCCACTCGCTCATCTGCATCCTGTAGCTCAGCTGGGATCCTGGTTAAGTATCTCTGACCCCAATGTTGTGACCTGGGAAGTTGACACTCATTACTTCATATAAAGTTGGGTGTAGTGGAGTACAACTCGAATCCCATCACTTAGCCAGTGGAGATAGGAGGGTCGTGAGTTCAAGGTCACTCTCAGGTGCATAGTGAGTTTGAGGCCAGTCTGAGCTGTAGGATACTTTGTCCCCAAAATAAAAGCAACAGTCAGTACAATCAGGATAAGTGATCCTCAAGCCTAGCCTGTTGGAGCAGCCGGAGTCCTGGCTTTCGACACAAAACTGCTTACAAATGGACCGTAAGGGTGGAAATCAAGTCAGGGACTGGGTTTAGGGGCTCACCTCAGGACTTCAAAGCATTTTCTACACCAGCATTGTTGATCCTCAGTGGGTCTTGTGTGCAGCGCCCTGCTTTCCTTGAAGCATGGCTTCACTTCCTGGCATCTATCAGGTTGCCCACACTGCCTCCCAGATTATTAGAAATGGATGCATATCCTAAAATCCACAGTTCTGAGCCCTGTTTCCTTATCGGTCTGGCTGAGCTGCTTTTAGTCATGCTTGGGGTATTAATAGAAGCTTTAAAGGTTTGATTTTTTTTCAGACAATTATTTGACAGCTTCATACATTTATATAATGAACTCTTGCCATATTTACCCCTTCCTTCCTTCCTTTCTCTTTCTCTGCCACTGAAACACTTCTACCCAGAAACCTAGGGTTCAAACACACAGGCCTATGAAAGATAGGTCACATTCAAACCACCGCACTAAATATTATTAAAGTTAAATATGGACTGCTACTTTCATGCCCAAGGCCCACCTCACCCCATGAGGAAAATGACCTTGCACCCCTGTCAACAAAGAACACAAAGAAAAAAGACCCTGGGAATCCACATCTTTCCATTTTTTTTCCCCCATATTGCTCACTTCACCTTCCATCATGCTCTTTAACTTACATTCTGAGGAAAGTATGGATGCAGCTCGATGGGTAATATTCACCAGCATATGTGACAACTCAGGTTCCATCCCCAGCTCTGCATAAACATGATAGCACACCCCTATAATCCTAGCACTCAGGATGTGGAAGACAGAGGAACAGAAGTTAAAGATCATCCTTGGCAGCCGGGTGGTGGCGGTGATGCACACCTTTAATCCTAGCACTCGGGAGGCAGAGCCAGGTGGATCTCTGTGAGTTCGAGGTCAGCCTGGTCTATAGAGCGAGATCCTGGACAGGCACCAAAGCTACACAGAGAAACCCTGTCTTGAAAAAACAAAAACAAACAAAAGATCATTCTTGGCTACCTAGCAAGTTTGAGGCCAGCCTGGGCTATACAAAATCCTGTCTCTCTCCCATCTCCTTCCCCTAGCACCTTAACCCTGATGCTCCGGGCATTTGCTCTCCTGTGTCAGTAAGATGACCTATAGACCTCTTCTTAGCCCACTCCTTAAATTCTTTCTTCACAAAGACAAAGAACTTGCCAAAGGAACTCAGTGTGACAGAAGGATTGATTATCAAGCTTCGTGTGAAGTAGGATGTCCGTACCCTTGCTCATCAAACCCTGCAGTATTTTCTTAAGAGTTACTATGCACGAGAAATCAAATTTCTCTACAGTCTGTCATCTCCAAGAGACAGGGATACTTGTTTGAAGAAACTTCAAACTGCCGAGACTTCAAAACTAAAGAATATGAGGAAGGCGGAGAAGAGGCTGACAGCCATGGAATTCGAGCTCCCTAAATTGTCTGTAGAGATTCAGAAAGGGGAGGCATATTTTTTTTTCAGATGCCATCTTCCAGGCCAGCTAAAAGGAACAAGGGTAGAGACCAGGAGCCCAGAGACTTTAAAACCATATTGTAAAAACTGCTTGTAATGATGTATTCATTGTAAAATTTATACTGCGTTCATTGTAAATTTAGTATTCGCTGTAAAAATTAAAAATACAACAGAGGATTAGATAATCAGTCACCAAGCAGTCCAGTGATAACCACTGTTAATATTTTATGAAGTTGGCACACATTTTACATTTTGTACTTTTATAAAAAATTCATGCACGTGCATCTCAAAAGTCAAGTGTATGTTCTATGAGGCTCTCCCTGCTTTCCAGAGGTATATATAGCTTTGGCTTTTTTTTTTTTTTTTTTTTTTTTGATTTTTTGAGATGAGATTTCTCTGTGTAACAGTCCTGGCTGTCCTAAACTCACTTTGGAGACCAGGCTGGCCTCGAACTCACAGAGATCTGCTTGCTTTTGCCTACCGAGTGCTGAGATTAAAGGTGTGTGCCACCACTGCCCCGGCTGGTTTCTTTCATTTTTTTGTGTGTTTGTGTTCCCATGTGTATGGGTATGTGCAGTGTGTGTGTGTGTGCATGCATGTGTGTGTGCGCGCGCACGCGTGTGTGTATAGGCCATTGTCAACCATGAGTGTCATTCTTTAGGCCCTGTCTACCTTGTTTGATGAGGCAGTGTATCTTACTGGACTGGAACTCACCAAGTAGGCTAGGTTGTCTGTCTAGCCAGCCCCAGGGAACCCCCGTCTCTCCCTCCCCAGTGCTAGGATGAGAAGCATGCACAGCCAAATCTGGCCTTTTCCCTCGGGTTCTGCTGAACCCGGGCCCTCATTCTTCCAAGGCAAACACTTAACTGACCGAGCTGTCTCCCCAATCTTTTATTGATTTATTTTTTCCTTAGATTCCGGAAGCAAGAATTCACTATGTGGCCCAAACTGGCTTTGAACTCAAAGCAATCATCCTGCCTCACCACCTGAGTGTGGGGATGAAAGGCCTGAGCCACTGGGCCTGGCTTTTTTTATGGTGTTTTCATTTACTTCTGTGTCTCTAACATAGCTCTAACTGTGCATTGTGGGTTTTTTTTTTTTTTTATTGAGAGTTAGAAATTGCTTCTGAACTTTCTTCTGTGGTGGATAAGGAATTAACTCTGGCTCTCTGATTGTCTGACACTAATTGGGCTCCCTACGATTCTATCCAATTCTGACACTAACTACACAGAGTTGCCTTCACACTCCAAAGGTTTAAAGATTCACTCTCAGAAGGAATGGCTTCCTTTCAACACCCCTGACAAGTGTCAGGTCTCCAGAGATTTACCCATGCTTCGGTGTCCAACTTGCCTAGGAATTCAGGAGTTCCCACCCCCTCCTCCCTTCAGGCTTCATACATTGCTAGAATGATTCAGGGCTCCAGAGACCATTTCCGGGGTCATCACTAGTTATTATAAAATGCAGAATGCAAGAAGTCAATGGGAGAGGTGCTGTTGTGTTTGGGATGAGAGATGGCCCCTGTGAGCTCACATGTTTGAACGTTCATTCATGGTGGCACAGTTTAAGGTTGTAGAAAACTTAAGGGGGAGGTAGGTCCTTCCTGGAGGAAGTACGCCATTGGGAGCAGACTTCGAGGGTTTGGAGCCTGGTCTTACTTCCTGCTCTTATCCCTGCCACACACACACACACACACACACACACACACACACACACACACACACTTCCTCCCTCCCCTTCCTGTACATGGACGGAATGTAACCTCTACTCCCTGTCAGGCACAGCTCATTCTCCTGTTACCATGCTGAGGACTGTATCCCTCCGAAACTGTGAGCCGAAATGAACCCTTTCTACTTTAGATTGCTTTTATCACAGCAAGACAGAAGCAACTAAGATGCCTAGAGCAAGATATAAGATAAAAGGTGGATGGAACTTCCGTGAATTCTGAACCTTATCTCAGGGTATTTTTAAATAGAGGTTTTATTAAGCATGCTGGGCTCAATCTGTGACTAATGTAATAGAATTACAATGTCTAGCTCCTGTCCTCACTCTGGAGGCTGGGAAAGGGGTAGACGATTCCAACTCTGTAATCATGGCTTAAGCTTTCTGCCTACCCTCATGTTATCTAGGAGCCCCTTAGCCCAGAGTCATCTATACCTATGAAAGACAGTCTCCCCATGCAGGAGAATCCAAGAATCACTATGTCAGTGTCTTAGTCAGGGTTCCTATTGCTATGATGAAATACCAAGACCAAAAGCAACTCGAGGAGGAAAGGGTTTATTTGGCTTACACTTCCACATCACTGTTCATCAGTGAAGGAAGCCAGGGCAGGAACTCAAACAGGGTTGGAACCTAGAGGCAGGAGCTGATGCAGAGGCCATGGAGGGGTGCTGCTTACTGGCTTGCACCCCTGGCTTGCTCAGCCTGCTTTCTTATAGGACCCAGGACCACCAGCCTAGGGATGGCACCACCCACAGTGGGTTGGGCCCTCCCCCATCAATCACTAATGAAGAAAATGCCCTACAAGTCTGCCTATAGCCAGATTTTTGGGGGCATTTTCTTAACTGAGGTTCCTTCCTTTCACATGACTATAGCTTGTGTCAAGTTGACAGAAAACTAACAAGCCCAGGCATCAACTGGGACAAAGACCAACTATTGAGTATCATATCACACCTCCATCTCCCATTATCACTCCATTGTAATTTTTACATCACCACCATCACCACCACCACCACCACCACCACCACCACCACCATCACCACCATCACCGCCCCAGACTTACCATTACCTTTGTGTTTGTTTGCTTACTTTGTTCTCTATATAGTTTTCTTCAGCTCATTATCCCTAGGCTTTTTGCCACATGAATGTGGTTCTTCTCGGTTCTCTTAACTGCCTTGGGTATTTTGACTGGTTGTCGCCACAAGAAAGTCCCAGGTGTGCTGGCCCCGGCACGAAGACTTGCTGTCCTCTCGCAGCAATCTGGCATTCTCTGCATCTCTCTCTTCTGATGGATTTCCTGTACCCTATATTCTCTTCCTTCCTTTTCTCCTCCTTCCCTACCGTACTTCCTTCCTCCCCTCCATCCCTCCCTCCTTTTCTTTGTCTTCCTTTTCTTTCTATTTTCTCACATTATTAGTGCATATCTTTACGTAATTTAGTCTAAAATTTTTGAATGACATATTCCAAATTCGGGTGATTTGACCTCCATTCTATTGTGTTCTAACAGCACTACCATTGATAATTCCAGAGCCCCCCTGTTTCCCAGTTATCTGAATGTGCCCTGCCCCTTCCTCTTTAGAAATCCTCTCATTCCAGGCATTCTGAGCTGCTCAGTTTTCATGATCGTGGGTTCTGGAGTAGTTTGTGTTTATACATTGTGCTGGGCATCCAATAGAACCATTCCAGTGGGAATTTCTATATATTTTTTATCTTGCTCCATGTGTGCGTGTGTGCACACGTGTGTGTGTGTGTGTGTGTGTGTGTGTGTGTGTGTGTGTGTGTGTGTGTGTGTGTGAGAGAGAGAGAGAGAGAGAGAGAGAGAGAGAGAGAGAGAGAGAGAGAGTGAGTTCCACTTTTGGAATTTAAATTTGAGTGTTGAATCTTCTTTATGAACTGATTGTTTATTGGGTTTTCGGGGGTTATTTCCCTTTTTTTCATTTCTTCTTTTATTTTTCTCTTTTGTCCTTCAGCTGTGATCTGGGGTCTGTCTTTAACTTTTTTTTATAAACATTCTATTTCTGCTTTTGTGTTTTTGTTCTCAGGAGTCCTTTAAATCTCTACTAGTTTTCAGCTGAGGTGCCCCGTTCTTACTTCATGAATGCAGCATTTTATGAAGTTATCTGAGGAATGAATGCCAGTTTTCAAAATGAAAACTATATTACATACACACACATACACATATATAAATACATACATACATATATATACGTACATACATACACACACACACATAAACACAATCTAATCAGACAATCTAAGCAGACTTGGGTACAAATGAGAACATAGCATCATTTGATTCTTCTTATGTAAGTTTCATTTCCAAACTCATGTGTCTGCAACTGTTTGTAAGTCAGTCACACTTCAATAATGTGCTTTTAAAAATGAGTAAATTTCAGCCGGGCGGTGGTGGCGCACGCCTTTAATCCCAGCACTCGGGAGGCAGAGCCAGGCGGATCTCTGTGAGTTCGAGGCCAGCCTGGGCTACCAAGTGAGTCCCAGGAAAGGCGCAAAGCTACACAGAGAAACCCTGTCTCGAAAAACCAAAAAAAAAAATAAAAATAAAAAAAAATAAAAAAAAATGAGTAAATTTCAAATATAAGACAAAATAATCTGCAGTGTTGGAAGTCAGTAACCAAGAGAAATACCCAGGAGAGCACATGAGAGGCATTCTGGGAGAGCCATCGTCTTTCCTTTCTTGCTTTGCATATCAATGAGTTCAGCTTAAATGGTGAGTAAAGCATGTGAGACATGTGTTCATTCCCATATTCCTGCTCCACTTCAGTAAAAAAATCCATAAGACAACTTCCCACTCAAGCACCAGGACCTGAGTTCGGATCCCCAGAATCCACATCATACCTGCTCTCCCACAGCTAGATGGGAACCAGACAGAAGAATCCTCAGACATTTGAGGGCCAGCCAGTCTGATGTATGCTGTAGTAAACAACCTGCAACCCTGTCTCAAACAAAGTAGAAGGCGAGGACGGCCATTGAAGGTTGTCCCCTGACCTCCACATGCATGCTGTGGCATGTGTGTGCCCACACAAACACACAGGAATGAGCATACATAGATACACACATGCCTTATGCACACACACACACTCTTTTTTTTTTTAAAGGAGAAAGAAATAAGAACTGGAGAGATGGCTCCACAGTTAGGAGTATTTGCTGCTCTTGCAGAGGTTCGGTTCCCAGCACCCACATCTGGCAGCTCATAACCACTTATAACTCCAGCTCCAGGGGAGCTAACAACTCTGGCCTTGGCTGACACTGGCAACACAAATAGGCACAAAGATACACACACATCACATGGTCTAAAAGAAACTGGTAATAATATAAAAAAAATTGTCCGTTTCCCAGACTCTGTAATACAGTCTAGTAATTCTTGTTGTCTTTCTTGTTTCTTGTTTTTCCCAAGAAGATAATCATATTATGTGCGAATAAGTGTGATTGCCTCCCTCCGTTTCCTATCATTACATGTTAACGGTTTTTGTCTTAACTGCAGTCTGAAGACCAATATTGGGTATTAATGACATCCTCACATCTTCAGCTCATTCTTGACTTAATGAGGTGCCTTGAGTGTGTCGACATTACCACTCACCCTGGTTGTTTGTTTTAAATAGACATCAGGTTAGGGAAATCGTCTTTCTAATTTACTATAAGATGTTCTTGAGAACAAAAAATCATGAAACGATTTGCATGTTTGGGGTGTTTAAGAGATTATATTTCTCCCCTTTATGAAAAGTTTGGATTATATTAATAGATCATCTAAAATATATTGTGACTAGAGGGATGTCCCTGTGGTTAAGAGTAGTGGTTGCTGGATAGAGAGGTGGCTCAGAGGTTAAGAGCACTGGCTGCTCTTCCAGAGGTCCTGAGTTCAATTCCCAGCAACCATATGGTGGCTCACAACCATCTGTAATGAGATCTGGTGGCATGTATACATGCCAGAAGACTGTACATATAATAAATAAATCTTTAAAAAAAAAAAAAAGAGTCGTGGTTGCTGAGCCATCTCTCCAGCCACTTGGGTTCAGTCCCTAAGTTCCTAGCACTCAAATTGGATGGCCTGTAACTCCAGCTCTAGAGGGTCTAATAGCCTCTTCTGACTCACAAGCCACCTCCCCAACCCCCATGCTCATATATACACACATACACACCCCTACCTCTCCAACACAATGCACATACACACCCCTTTTTACAAACACACACACACACACACACACACACACACACACACACACACACACA
>CABHPR010149155.1:11687-28566 GCA_902168415.1 Peromyscus melanophrys | reverse complement strand
CTCCCTCTCTCTCCCTCTCCCTCCCTCTCTCTCCCTCTCCCTCCCTCTCTCTCCCTCTCTCTCCCTCTCTCTCCCTTCTGACTTCATGTCTTCACTCCATCACTATGGACTCTTATCCATCTAGAAACATTAGGCCAAATACAATTTCTTCTATAAATTGTCTTAATCATCACATCACAGCAGGAGAAAAGTAACAATACAGAAGTCTAGGCACTTACCAAATACATTGGTGCGAACATCAGGCAGGTGGGTCACAGCAAAGTGTGGAAATCTCTCCTATAGGTCTCAGATGCTGTATGATGACATTCTTAGCTTTGGGACTAATGGAAGCTAGTGGTCTGTGAAGGTTGCTATGTCCTAAGAGGTTCTACTAGGTAGTCACAAGGATATTATTAGGTCAGACACAGAGGGAGTCAATGAGTGGACTAAAAATACCCCATTGTGATTATGGCTCTGACTCTGGAGCATGCCAACTCTCCATGATCACATAGTTCTAACCAGTCAATCACCCTTGTAGAATCTTTAGTACAGGTGTGACTTTTTTCCTTGGGAACTTTAGTTTACAAGCCCCAGGTGGCCTGTCCACACTCCCTTATGACAGATCTCTTCATGTCTAGGCTCTGCTCTGTGACTGACATGTACCCATCTCTTAAACCCATTCATGGTATAATTTAGAAAGTTCACGTAACAACTTAATGTGTCCCAGGGTATGAATAATTTCCAGGTGTCAAAAGATAAAATTACAATAATTCCATTTTAGAGATCTTAATTGACTTTACCTGAAATCCTAGATCCAGCCAACACTTGTTCCCAGAACGGCAGACTAGCAGAGGGGATTGGTTTTACATACACAAGAGAGCCAGCAGAGACAACGGAAAGCAGCTGGTTCTTGTAAAGTGGAGGGGGTGGGGAGAAATAATATATTGGTTACAATCAGGCTACATCAGGTTATTTTTCTATGAGGATTAAAATAAAAGGGACTTTATTAACCTCTCGTTTGATACTGGCTTGTTGAGAGAAATTTGGGTATCAACTCATTCTTGATTTCTCTGCAGGTCAGGCAACAACTTAGTTCCATTTTGGTCATGTATGAATTTATCATGAATGATCCCACCTTGAAATGTTGTGTCTATGAGGGGCTTGTGCTGATCAGTTTTAATTGTCAACTTGACATATCTGAAATCATCTGGAAGAGAGTTTCAATGAAGAAAGTGTCTAGATCAGGTTGGCCTGGGCATCTCTGTGGGGGATTGTTTTGATTGTCTTTATTGATGTGAGAGACCCTGCCTGAAAGTGGGCAGCACTATTCCTTAGGCAGGGCATCCTGGACTGTATGCCCATGGAGAAAGTAAACTGAGCATGAGTATGCTCATATATTCTTTAATCTCTAGTCCCAGTGTTGGATGGGATAGGACCAGCGACCTCAAGCCTCTACTGCTGTGACTCCCCAGATGTGATGGATTGTAACTTGGACTATGAGCAAAAGTAAGCCCTTTCTCCTCTAAGATACTTATGTCGGAGTCTTTTATCATAGCGGCAGGAAAAGAAGCTAACATGGGACCCAGTGTAAGAGTCTGCTCTCTAGCAGTGGACTCCTGTAACCTTTTTAACATTGAATCCCCTCCCCCCACCCTCTCTTTCCAGAGTCTCCTTACATAATTGGCCTCAAACTCTCTATGTAGCTCAGGCTGGCTTCAAAATCAATGTATTGACCAGGCTGACCCCAAACTCACAATCTTGCTTCTTCAACCTACTGAATGTGGGGCATATACCACCTCTTCTCAGACAATAGACCTTCAGTTGACACTGAGCAAACTTTGGTGGATGATGTTTTTATGGGGAATTAGACCAAGCAGAGTCTGGGACTGGAGCTAAATGGTGGAACGTGCTAAGCCCTATATTTGAATCATCCTCACAAATAGATGGATGGGTAGGTGGGTGGATGGGTGGATAGATGGATGGATGGATAGATGATAGATCGATCGATAGATAGATAGATAGATAGATAGATAGATAGATAGATAGCACAAAAGCCAATCAGACTTGCTTTCATCTTCAATTCAATCCCAGTACTTGTTTCATGTTTGACCTGGTTAGATCAGTGAACCATTGATCTGCATGGAAGTCTCAGGAGAGATCTCCTGTGGTTCCTGTGAAAGTTCAGTTAAGCACTATGTCTGAAACCATTTCTCTGTGTTGTGGGATTCTGTGGACTGTTAGCTCTGTCTTACACTTGTGAAAATCCAGTGTGAGGGCTGGAAGGAAAACACGTGAGTGCTAATGCTGTTGCCTTTACACTTTAAAACAAGTCTCTTTGTGGAAAGAGCACACTACCCAAAGTGGCAGGCATCTGCCAGACTAGTCTTATTTCTGTTGCTATGATAAAACACTCCAACCAAAAGCAACTTTAAGGAGAGAGACGGTTTACTTGGCATACACCTTCAGGTCACAGTCCACCATGGAGGGACATCAAGGCAGGAACTGAAGCCTGGAACCTGACAATAGGACCTGCTTGCTCTTCCACACAGTATGACCTGTGGCCAAGGAACTTACTTCACAACCAAATAAACAGGACAGAAACCATGAAGGGTGCCATTTGCTGGCTCATTCAAAGGCTCATACTCAGCTGGATTTCTTACACAGTTCACGATCACCTGCCCAGGGAATGGTGCTGCCCACAGTGGGCTGGACCTTCCTCTATCAACTGATAATCAAGACAGTCCCCCCATAGACATAGCCACAGATCAACCTGATACAGACAATTCCTCAGTTGTGTCAGGTTGACAGTTTAAACGGATTAGTACGGTCCCCACCCAAGACTGCTCATAATTATGACAAATACACAAAAGAATACCTGAAAGGGGGGAGTATTTCTTTGGGCTTATTTTTTTCAGCTGCAATCTTCTTGGTGCCTTGGGTGCGGCTTGTGCTATGACACAGCACAATAGCAGCACAAGTGTGTAATAGAATAGAGCTCCCCACTTCAAGATGTTCAGGTACCAGGGGTCAAGACTTTCCTTCTAAAGGGACCTCAGTGACTTTCTCTAAGTATACTCTACCACTTTCCAGAGTCTGTTGAAAGTTTGAATCCATCAGTGGATTGAGATATTGATTAGTTCAGAGCCCTCATGATTTAATCACCTCTGGTCACACTCTCAAAGACACTTACAGGCTTCATGCTTCTAAGTTCACTTGTCTTCAAGAAATTTAAGAGTTTTGTCAAACCATACAGGTTCTAAAAGGAGATCTAGCTCAAGGGCTAGTGTATGATGAAGTTACCATGTGTCTGCTTCATTGGCTTTTCTAAGAGTCCCTAAGAGTGCTATAGACTGATTCAAGAGTTGGGCAAACATCTTCCATAATAACTTGTTTATGGAATGGATATGTGTGTCCCCAAAGGTCAATAGATAGAAATCCTAACCTTCAGTGTAATGATATGAGGGGGCAGATCCCAGCCACCATGAATGAGATTAATATCTTCACTATGATGAAAAGAGGGGGGTGGGCCCCAGCCACCATGGATAAGATTAATGCTCTTCTGAGACAACCCAGACAGTTCCTTCATCCATTCTCACAGAAAGAAGGTGAGATCAGTGAACCAGGAAGCAGGCTTTTGCCAGACACCAAACCCATCAGAGAGTTAATTGATCCTCAGATTTCTAGTCTTTCTATTTTCAAGCCACACAGTCTGTTTGTGGTAGAGCTTCCCACAGTCACCAAGATAACCATCTACATTAAAAATGAAGAGATAGCTCAGCAGCTAAAAAAGAGCACTTGTTGCTCTTGCAGAGGATTGGCATTCAGTTCCCAGCACTACTATGATGGTCTAAAACCTGTAACTCCAGATGCAGGGTGATCCAATATCTGGCCTCTATGGGCTCCCAAATACATATTGTGCACCTAAACTCAAGCAGGCACACATACACAGACATCTAAATGAAACAAAATAAATAGATATTTCAAATGAGCCCTAAGGGGCTGGGGATATAGGTCAGTAGGTAAAGTGGTTGCCACATAAGTGTGAGGAACTGAGTTCAATCCCCAGCACTCACATTTGAAAAAAAGACTGCACACAATAGTGTGCACTTGCAAATCCCAGCCTCAAGGGCAGGCAAAGGTAGGCAGGTCTCTGGGGGTTTGCTGACCAAGGAGTCGGGCTGTAATTGATAATCTCCAGGTCAATGAAAGACCCTGCCTCAGACACACATGGTGGCCAACACCTAAGGAACCACAGCTGAATCTGTCCTCTGGCTTCTGTATGTGCACACACATACACATGCACCCAAATTGCACACACATATCCATAAGGAAGAAGCATAGATCAGGCCCCATGAGTATAGACCTGAAAGGCGCCTGGCGGGAGAAACGTAGGCTTTTCTCTCCTCCTTCGGAATCTAATCATAGAATGTAAATATTAGGATAGAATCAACACACACATGCAAACTGAAAAATAAATATCTATGATTGGAAAAATAAAATGCTGTTTGTTGTCTGTAATCCCCAACTGTGGAAAATGGACCACTTAAAGGGTCTTTTGTTTGCTAAATAGGATGCTGAGCTTGAAAAATATGATTGGACCATCCAAGGAAGTAACCTGCTTAGCATAAGGAGTTTTAAGGGAAGTGGAGGAGGGAAGAGGCAGGGCTAGTGTGGTGGTTACTTCTTAACTGTCAATTTGATACAACTTTGAACCACCTGGTAAGAGAATCTTAATTGAGGAATTATCTAAATCAAGTTGGCCCGTAAGCATGTCTGCAGAGGACTGTCATGATTGTTAATCGATATGGGAAGACCCAGCCCACTGTGGGTGGTACCATTTCCTGGCCAGGACTGGGAGTTGGTGGTGGTGGTCCTGAACTATATCAGAGAGGAGAAAATAACCAAGCATCCCTGCATGCATTTATTTCTCACTGCTCCTGACTGTGGGTATGATGTGATCAGCTGTCTCAAGCTCCCTGCCAATGTGACGTTTCCAGATGCTAACCTAGGCTTATGAGCCAGATTATCCCTTCTTCCCCTATCACAGCACCAGGAAGAAAGTCAAAAGAGCCCGTGAGGAACTGAGAGTAGAATTTAGTCATTAAGAGCAGCTGTATTCTGTTTTACTGTTTCCTGTAGGCGGAGTTTTCCTGTCCCACAGCAGCTCTCAAACACACTGAGGCTGATATTAATTACAAATGCTCAGCCAATAGCTTAGGCTTGTTACTAACTAGCTCTTACAACTTAACCCATTTCTATTAATCTATGTGCTGCCCCAAGGCTCGTGGTTTGTTTTTTTTTTTTAATCTCTATCCCATTTTGTGCGTCCAACGCTGGCTGGCTGGCTAGCTGGTGACTCCTCTGACTCCACCCTTCTCCTTCCCAGCCTAACCTTATTCTGTTCAGGTATTGGCCAGTCATCTTGTTTATTAAACCGATCACAGTGACAAATCTTCACAGTATATAAAGGGATTATTCCACAGAAGAAGTTTCCTACTCAGCCTTATTTCTCGACCAGAATCCTATGCGAAATGCTTCAGATTTTTCTGTCTTAAAAACAGTGAAGTCTCTTTCTTTATTAATCTTGTTTACCAGTTAGTAATAATTGTTTATTTTCATTAAAAATAAGCCAGGTGTTTTAATTTCCTTTCTTTTGCTGTGATAAAAAAAAAAAAAACAACTTAGAGGAAGTAAGGGTTTATTTGGCTTATATTCCCAAGTCACGGTCTATCATTGAGGGAAGCCAGAGAGAAACTCAAACAGGAACCTGGAGGTAGAAAAACCATAGAAGAATGCTGCTGGTCACTTTCTGGCTCATTCTCTGGCCCGTGCTCAGCTAGTGTTTTTTTTTTTTTTTTTTTTTTTTACAGTCCAGGATCGCTTGCTCAGGGAATGGTGCTGCCCGCCCACAGTGCACTGGGCCTTCCTTCATCAATTAACAACTAAGACAACCTCCCCATAGACCAAGCTGATCCGGGAAATTCCTTAGTTGAGACTCCCTTTCTCCAGTAAATCTAGACCGTTGCCAAGCTAACAAAGCTAGCTACGATACCAGTTACGGTGGGATGTGGCGGCAATGCTAGTACTCAGGAGGCTAAGGCAGGAGGACTGTGGGTATTATGTCTCGGTGTGCACATGTATACACACACACACACACACACACACACACACACACACACACACACACACACACACACGAAACAGGGAGACCCAGTGATCTCACTGTGCAAATACATGATATGAACCTGAGTGTTATGTGCTGTGGGATGTCTTTCTTTATGCTATGAATATGTGTGGCTCCCACTGGATGATAAGTAAATAAAGCTGTTTGGGCCTATGGCAAGAAAGCTTACAGCCAGGCTTGAAATCCAAACAGAGATAGAGAAGAAGGTCAGAGTTGGGAGAGATGCAAGCCTGCTGCCAAAGGAGCAACAAGATGTCAGCAGACCCATAATGCCATGGCCATATGGCAACATACAGATTTATAAAAATAAATGGGTTAATTTAAGACGAAAGAGCTAGCTAGCAAGAAGCTTGAGCCATAGGCTATACAGTTTGTAATTAATATTAAGCCTCTCTGTGTTTACTTGGGACTGAGTGGCAGCAGGATCCGGCGGGACACAGAGAAACTTCTGTCAACAGTTATTTAATGTGTGAATCACTCACTCTTGCTCTACATAAATAGATTAGGGAATTCCTTTTGGCTTTCATCACTACGTACAAGCGATGCGCTGGGTTTTTTGTTTCTCTTGCTGGTTCTTTTTTTTTTTTTTTTGTTTTGTTTTGTTTTGTTTTGTTTTGTTTTTCGAGACAGGATTTCTCTGTGTTGTTTTGGAGCCTGTCCTGGAACTCACTCTGTAGACCAGGCTGGCCTCAAACTCACAGAGATCCACTTGGCTCTGCCTCCCGAGTGCTGGGATTAAAGGCATGCATCACCACCCCCCAGCAATGGGTTTCTGTGTCTTAAGAGTTCTCCAGCCTGCTCGTTTTCTCATTTCTTTGTCCTATACCTCACCACCACAGTGAGAGAGGTGCAGTGTCTTCTGCACCTGCTTCAGACCACCTGTTGCAAGTGTACAGACACCATGTTAGCCAGAGTACCATTTTTCTAGGTATAATAGTTGGCTTTAGCCGGGCGTTGGTGGCGCACGCCTTTAATCCCAGCACTCAGGAGGCAGAGGCAGGCGGATCTCTGTGAGTTCGAGGCCAGCCTGGGCTACCAAGTGAGTTCCAGGAAAGGCGCAAAGCTACACAGAGAAACCCTGTCTCGAAAAAAAAAAAAATAGTTGGCTTTGAACACCTGTGGAGAGAAGCCAAAGCCACACTCCCCTGTGAGCCCTGGCAATCCTATCTTGTGGGTGTTAGGCAGACACTTTTCTGAACAATCTGAGCAGGGAAGGGAAGGAGAAGGTCACAACAGGGACCTTCCATCTTTCTTAAGCAAAAAGTGTTGAAATAAATAGTTGACCTCCTGTACTCTTTTCTCATTAAGAAACCAAGTATTTAATGACTTCTCTGGTAAGTACTCAAAAAGGGGAGAGGATAATAGGAGAGTTTCTCAGAAGCTGAGCATAGCAGTCCTTCATCCAAAGTGACTCGGAAGACCATTTGAAGAGTGACAGCTGAAGGCTATGGCTCTCTTTCATGTGTACATTAATTCAGTGTCCTTTTTCCTCAGTGGGGCATAAACATACATCATTTAAATTGATATGGGAAGTCAGAAATAAGACCCCCATTAACATATCCACGGGGGAGGAATGAGTAAGTCCCACATGGCTGCTTGATCATGCTGTTTCCTGGGAGCTGAGCCGGCCCTCCTGCTGACTGCCTCCTGCCCCCCTGCCTTCTGCTTTGCCGTTCTGAAGGGTCATTCCCAGCAGGTCCCTTTATCTCAGCCTCTCTTTTACACATGTCTTAACAAGTCTAAGTTATTTCTTATGTAAAGATTATATACTAGCTGGAGACCCTCTGGGGTAGGACATAAAGGGTGTCTTTAGTTTGGGATGCAGTTAAAAGTGGCTTGATTGCTAGATGATCTGTCTTCTTCAAGGAGGCAGAGGGTTGAGGAGGCAGAGCAGACTGGCACATCCTCCTAGTGGGTGTGGTTGCCCCTGCAGGCTCCAGACACATCTTTTTAATGTCCACTAGGTCTAGCAGCACCAATTGGAGCAGAAAGACACAGCCCTGTAGTGCTGTAGCAACCTGAGGCCTTCTCCCGACTTAGGGACTTTCATCCAAGTAAAGATACATCCTGGACAACAGTGCAGAAAAAAAAAATTTTCAGGACATGTGAGAGTGAAGCAAAGTTAAAGTTAGAAAATTAATTAAGGGGAGATAAGTGTTCTGTCCAAAAGAAACTCAGGACAAATGGCTAACTGTGGTGCCTATTAGCATACCAAAGCATATGGCAGCCTCCATCCAGCCTCTCTCAGCATCCTAAGTACCTGTCACAGAATCCATGTTAGCATCCTGATTCTTCTCACCCGTCCGGCTACCCTGAACTTCTCCTGTTCACGGGAGATTATGTGTATATTATATATATAATATATATGTGTATATATATAATATATATATACACATATATATGTGTGTGTGTGTTTATATATGTTCTCATATGTATATGAAATTTGTATACATATTAGTGAGAGCACCATAGGCTCACTGGTGGCTGAAGGAATAGGGCTGAGCATTGGTCCTCAAGTTGGTGAAGCTGGCGGTTGTGTTCCTCAGGCATATTTGGCAGTGATGAGGACATTTTCTTTGTTCATCACAGCTGGGGTTGCCACTCCCATCAAGTTGGCTGTATCCAGCACTTTTCTTACTGTTAGGACAAAAGCAGCATAAGGGAGGAAAGGCTCACAGTTCAAGGTCGTGGTCCAACGCGGTGAGGGAGACATGGGAGCACACATGATGTGGCTGGTCACATGGCATCTGCAGCCGGGAAGCAGAGAGAGGAGAATGCTGGTGCTCAGCTTCCCACCCATCTCGTGTTTTGAGACAGCTTCACTATGTATCTCCAGCTGGCCTGGAACTTGCTATGTAGACTAGGTTGGCCTCAAACTCATGGAGATTCACCTGCCTCTGCCTCCCAAATGCTGGGATTAATGGCGTGCACCACTCTACTTGGCTTACTTTCTCTTTTATTCAGTCCAGGACCCCAGATTATGGGATGAAGCTGCCCACATGCAGGACAGGCCTTCTTATCTTAATTAACCCAATCTAGAAACTCTCTCACAGACATGCGTCAAGATTTATCTCCTGGTAGTTCTAGATTTCATCAAGTTGACAATCAACATTAGCCATCACACCAGTATTGGGTAGAGATGTTGTAAACACCTCTCAAGGCATGGCTTGGCTCCCCACCTTAAGCTAGTACCTGGTCTCTGACATCCATAGTTCCAAAGATAAGGAACTTGGCTCTCAGCTCAAAGTTCTGAAAGGGCTTATTGAGATGGTAAAGTTCAGAGAACTTGTAATGGAATCTCCATGTCCCTCAGATCATGTCCCTCAGGGTCAGATAGGGAGTCCCAGGAAGTATGAGATCACGGGGGCTACAGGGTGTGAGTCTATAGTAGCCCTTCTTGTATTATTATATACTTATTATTTTAGTATCCTGGGTGTCTCTGCTTTCTTTAGTGCATGTATGTAATGTGCTGATTGGGTCACCAGGGCAACTTTATCTGGAAACTGGGCTATTAAAAAAAAAAAAAAAAAGCGTGAAAATTATCATTGGCTTTTATCCCTCTTTGTGTATTTGAAAAATGAAGATCTAACCATGGGCCTTAGGTCATTGATGGTGCTAGGTTGGAGAATGCCATCCTGGCTGCCCCTCCCTAGCATCCATTTAAAGCATGCTAGAAAAGCACTGATTTGTAAAACTTCATTGTCTGGAAATCTTTCTGACACAAGCTGGCTTGATTTCTAATCACAGCATATGTGTTGAAGTAGATATGATAAAGGACTTCTTTATTTATTAAGGATGTTACTGAGGGCCTCAGAAACTCGCTCGGCAGCTTATAGTGAATACACAGCTCTTACAGAGGACCATAGCTGGGTTCCCAACGCCCACACCAGACAACTCACTATTGCTCATAGCTACATCTCTAGGGGATATGGTGCCCTCTTCTGGCCTTTGTGGGCAACTGCACTCTCATGCACAAACCCACACACAGGCGTACATCTCATTTAAAAATAACAAGAAAAGGAGTGTTATTGAGAATACTTACTTTGGTATTTTCTGTCTAGCCTTTACTCAGCTCTGACTATTTAAAGGATGTAGGACTTCAGGCTCAAATTATGCTGAGTCCAGTACCTATTTCTGGAAGTTGGAGTTTTAAATAAATAACAACTATCTTACTTATAAACACAGTTTTCTTGTGTTTAAGGGAGTTTCTATCTTGTGAGTCCTGCCTACCTTGTGAGAATGGAAACCAGCCTTTCTGCCTCCCTTACACCTAAGACCCGCCCTGTGAATGAGGCTTCCCTAACCAGACCCACATAGATAGAGAGTATTAATGGGTTTTTTAGTACAATCATTGATTACCTGAGGCCATATAGCATCATAGTGGGAATGTCTGGTAGAGAGAAAAAAAATCACACGGTGATATCAGTAGTGAGAGTGTGTGAAGAGGTCAGTCTTGTGACCTTCTTCCAAGTCCCAATCCAGAAGCCATCACCTATGGTCTTTGCCACCATGGAGCACCAAGTTCCCAATATATGAGTCCTTGGGGGGTACACTAGGTATGGCCACATCACAACCATAGCCAGAGAGGGTATGGGGGAGAGATGTCTAACTTCATTCATTCGTTTAGAGACAATGCCTCATAGATCTGAGGCTGACCTCACACTCTCAATGTGTCTGAGGAATGACCTTGAACTTCTGATCCTCCTGTTTCTACCTCTGGAGTGCTGATGACAGCCATGTACCACTATGCCTATTTGTGCCGGGTCGGGGATTGAACTCAGGGCTTCCTGAATGTTACACAGTTCCTCTACCAACTGAGCTACAGCCCCAGTTTGAAAGGCAAGAGAAACTTCACCTTAGTGATGTTCTCCTTCAGAGAACTTGTTTGTTAACTTGGTAATGTTGGTTCTGGAGACTGCAACTGGGAACAATGCTTGATGAAGAAGGAGAGACGTTACCATAGAGACATCTCACAGATCACTTTTCAGTTTGGTGACACCCTTACTGTAGCCACCAGACATGCCATCCCCACCTCCTCTATATTGTCTGTGCTAACTAATAGGTTTTGAAAGATCCCACTAATAGTCGTGACTTAAAATAGATGAGACGTTGTCCTTTGTAGTTGGGTTCAATCAGTTGCTTTACACAAAAGGCCTGTGCCCAGATCACAGTGGCCATGTCTGTGATGGAGCCCATTACTACACATGGATGTTTTTAAATGGGCCTATGATGGAGAGGCAAAGAGAACCAGATCTCTGGAGCTCACTGGCCAGCCTGTCTATACTTGGCAAGCTCCAGGCTGCTGAGAGACCTGGTTTCAGTAATGGATTCTTTTTCTCCACCAAGTTAAAGAATAAAAGGCCAGGGAAAGCAAGGTCCTGTCACACAGCCAAGTATTATTGAAAGCAGAAGCATGTGTGTATATGCGCGCACGCGCGCGCGCGCGCGCGCACACACACACACACACACACACACACACACACACACACACCACACGGGGGTGGGGTAAGCACATAAAGAGACAGACTACCCAAGTATGGATGGGGATAGGGGTGGGGTGGGGTGGGAATCTAGACCCAGGATCTGAGATTGTCTGGAAAAAAAAAACTTTCCTGTATTTTGGGGTAGGATAGCTTCCCCTTCTCTCTCAGAATTGGCTGCTTCAGGCTATTGTGGGGGATTGAACAGTATGAAGGAAGGGAAGCTGGTTGATTCTAGCCACTGAATCCCACCATCACACCCCCATGGGGGGTTGGAAAGTCCTACTGAATAATAACCCTGGCCCTAAAAATGCCACCAAATGTCTTGGAAAAGGAAAAGAATCTGGAAGTTGGCCATCTTAAATGTTTAATTGGAAACACACAAATCTGCCTAGAGCCTCTCTCCATGGCTGTCTCCTGCCATTGATCTGCTTGTCTGAGTCCTGGGCTCTCACTTATACACACATACACACACGTGCGCATACACACACTCACCAACCACACACATACACAACAACCACATATATACACCAACCACACATACACACACACCAACCACACATACACACCAACCACACACACACACACACACACACACACACACACACCAACTACACATATACATACACCAACCACACACACACAACAACCATACATTATACACACCACACACACAAGTACACACCATACACACAAGCACACACCACACACACACCCACAATCACACCAATCACATACACAAGCACACACTACACACACACACACACATGCGCACACACACACATGTATATCTCAGTGTTAGAGAACATATTTGGTATCAGTGAGGCTCTGAGCTCAGTCCTTACTATCTCCCTGCAAAAGTTCCAAATAAGTTAAAATCAAAAGCTAATCCTCCACAACCCAGCATATCACCTTGTCACCCTGTATCTACTCATGATACTTAGTTTTTAACTGTCCACCTGTCACAACCTAGCGTCACCTGGGAAGATGTTTTTTCTAGATCACGTTGGCCTGTGGGCATGTCTGTGAGAAACTGTCTGGATCGCTCATTGACATAGGAAGACTCAGCCCACCATGGGTAGCACCATTCCCTCTAATAGGATCTGAACGATATAGGACAAGAGAAATCTGGGTAGAAGCAAGCAGGCATCCTGGGTGCTGTTTGCTCTGCTTTTGACTAAGGATGTAACGTGACTAATGGCTTGGGTCCCTGCTTTGACTTCCCTGAAACGATGGACTGTCACCTGGGGGTGTAAGCGAAAATAAATCCCCTTTTTTCCCCTTAAGTTGCTTTTGTTGAAGGTGTTTAATCACAGCATCAGAAATGAAACTAGACCACTTCATCAGGGACTAAGTCCTAAAAGATTCTTGCGCAAGACCACAGGGCAGAGGTGATTTAAGGAGAGATGGCGTCCTTGATGATAGCTTAGCATGGCCTCCAGCATCTCTTAGGAAAGCTTATTAATTCAGGCATGAAGTTGGCCAGTGATGAACAGCCTAGTCCTGCTGTTTTCATCTGGTCCTTCAGTAAGAAACCTCTGTAATTCTGTTTCATTGAATGGCTTTTCTTTTTCTCACTTGAACTCATTCATTTGCAAAGAGAAGCGTAGACAGAAGTTCCCTGTGTCCCGCCCAGGCCCACAGCTGCTCGGTCCCAAGTAAACACACAGAGGCTTATATTAATTACAAACTATATGGCCTATGGCTCAGCCTTCTTGCTAGCTAGCTCTTTCAAATTAAATTAACCCATTTCTATTCATCTATGTGTTGCCATGTGGCCGTGGCATTACCAGTCTGTTGGCATCTTGTTGCTCCTTGGGCAGTGGGCTGGCATCTCCCTGCGTGTCTCTTTCCTGTATCTCTGCCTGGATTTCCTGCCTGCCTCTGAGCTGCCTTGCCATAGGACAAAGCAGCTTATTTATTAACCAATGGGAACATCATATATTCACATAGTAGAGAAGGATGGCTGCACCTGTGGTGATATATTGTGCACCCTAATAAAGCTTTCCTGGGGATCAGAGAACAGAACAGCCACTAGAGTAGACATAGAGGCCAGACAGTGGTGGCACACACCTTTAATCCTATCACTCAGGAGGCAGAGATCCATCCTGATCTCTGTGAGTTCAAGACCACACTGGGAACAGAGCCAAGTGTGGTGGCACACACCTTTAATCCCAGTACTAGGAAGCACACACGCCTTTAATCTCAGGAAGTAATATGACAGGACACAGAAAGGTATATAAGGCATCAGGACAAGAAACCAGAGGCTTTTAAGACCCTTTCGGGTGACGACTCAGAGGCTTTCAGTCTGAAGATCTGTGGAAAGAATCAGCTGAGAAGTTGGAGAGGTGAGGTTGGCTGTAGCTTGTTCTGTCTCTCTGGTCTTTCAGCTTTTACCCCAATATCTGGCTCAGGGTTTTTTTTGTTTTGTTTTGTTTTTTGTTTTTTTATTAATAAGACCACTTAGCAAAATGCACAAACTGACAGGAAGACTCTAGGATGTTTGCAGAGATGGTGCCAAGTTCAGGCTCACATGAATAAGAAAATTGCACTCAAATGAGCCTAATCTTAAAAGGCTGCTGATAGCCTTCAAGTCCAGGGTGTTCTGGTGCTCCACATCATGGCCACTGTGGAGCCGCTGTTCTAGGAAGTGTTATAAGGGAAACACCATGCCAACACTACTTTCCTGGCCTGATACTACATTCTCTTTGGGTGATCCTGATTGAACCACCATCTTTTTTCTTCTCCTTTGGAATTGTGAACACTTTTGCTCAGTCTATGGAATAAACCTTTGGTGTGTGCTTCTGTCATGGAAATTCATGATTTCCAGGTCACAGTAATACCAGTTGAACTGCCAGGTAAAACAGTATCTCTAGGAACAGTCACAGGTCTAGGATTTTTTTTTTAATAAATTTATTTATTATGTATACAGTGTTCTGCCTGCATGTTTGCTTGTAGGCCAGAAGAGGGCACTAGATCTCATTACAGATGGTTGTGAGCCACCATGTGGTTGCTGGGAACCGAACTCAGGACCTCTGGAAGAGCAGCCAGTCCTCTTAACCTCTGAGCCATCTCTCCAGCCACCAGGTCTAGGATTCTTAGGAATCTCATCTGAGGACTCTACATCTAGTTCTAGTGATATCTCTCTTGGGTGCATATGTTAGTTATGGTTCTCACTGAAGTGACCACAACACTTGAAAGAAACATTGATTCACATCATGGTGGGCAAGAAGCATATTAGCTCACATCATGGTGGTGTCTTAGTCGGGGTTTATATTGCTGTAAAGAGACACATGACCATGGCAACTCTTATAAAGGAAAACATTTAATTGGGGCTGGCTTACAGGTTCAGAGGCTTAGTCCATTATCGTCATGGTGGGAAGCATGGTGGCGCACAGGTAGGCATGGTGCTGGAGGAGGAGCTGAGAGTTCTACAGCTGGATCTGCAAGCAGCAGGAGAGAAGGATGCTTGGCCTGGCTTGAGCTTATGAAACCTGAAAGACCACCCTCAGTGACACACTTCCTCCAACAAGGCCATACCTACTCCCGCAAGGCTATATCCAATAGTGCCACTCCCTGGTAACCAAGCATTCAAATCTATGAGCCTATGGGGCCATCCCTATTCAAACCACCCCAGGTGGACAGGAAGCAGATCAGTTCACATCGTGGTAGGCAGGATGTAGATCAGCTCGCATCATGGTGGAGAGAACCAAGTCAGTTCACATCATGGCAGACAGGAAGCAGCTTATGATGGTGGCCAGGAATCTCCTCTAGCTTTCTTCTGCTTCATTTTTTATTCCTTCCTGGTTCCTGGCCTATGGTATGGTGCCACCCATCTTCAGTATAGGTCTTTCTACACCAGTCAGTCCTCTCTAGAAGCTCCCTCACAGACATGCCCAGGAATATTCATCCCCAAGGTGATTCTAATCCAGTAATGTTGGCAGTGGAGAGGAACCATCCCGGCAGGTCTCTGGAGTTGTTCCTCCTGGCCTCCAGCATGATACTTTTTTCTAATTTTCTGTTTTTTTCTATCTGGCTCCTCATGTGAAGTTCCTGGTTGCTACTGATTCCATAAATAGCCAATGTCATAAGTGGCACAGTGCCCACAGCATTCACATCTGTCCCTGTCCCCTAAAGATGCTTTGGTGACAACATGTTGGCTGCTATTAAAAGTCCTTAGTGTCTCAAGTCAAGGACTGGTCTCTTCTCACTGTCTGGGGCCTGCTGAGTCTTTGTTGTCTCAAAACCCTGAAAGAGCTGTTTTGAAGCAACTTGGGCTAGCACAGAACTCCAGAGAGGAAGAGTCACGGAAGTCCCCCCACCCCTACCCTGGGACAGTAAAGGGACATACAGACCTCATCTTGAGCTGGCCATCACTCTGCATGAGTCCTCCTGCTTTGTGCTAAACCTTCGCTATGTCTCAGCGAGGAGCTTGGAATTCCAGGAAAGACCACTGGAGGAAGTTTTTTAAAAGATTCATCTGGGCAGGTTGGCTTGGGGCAACTACACTTCCCAGAATTGCCTGCCTTAAATGTTTGCCACTAGAGGGGGCCACAGGAGAGAGATGCTATGGGAGATGTGGAGGAAGGAAGTGAAGGGCAGCTGCTTTGGAACTTACACAGTTGACATTCATCTGTCCCTAAGCTTGGATAGTGTGTTTGGCTCTATGATATAAAGCTCAGGCTACTACAAGACACTCAAAGCTATCAAGGTCTGAGGCAATAAGACATAAAGAAGATTCATCCATCCTCCTAGGCTCCAGCCCAATTTGTGAGTTCCAGTTTGTCACTGCTTCTTATTTTATATAGTGTCCCCTCCCTGAATGTTTTCCGTGAGGACAGCTAGTGGCAGCATCAGGTGTAAAGCCTTCAAGCAATTGCTGAGGTCAGATCCTTGCAGCAGGTGATGGACATAAGCATGTATATGGATATAAGCTCCTGTGCTGCGTGGTTATTTGTATACCTGTTTTGCTTGTTGGTGCTTTTTGTTCTATATAAAATAGGCATGGCTTGCCTACTGTCTTAGTCATCATTCTATTGCTGTGAAAAGATACCACGACCAAGGCAACTCTTATGAAAGAAATCATTTCACTGGGACTTCCTTACAGTCTCAGAGGTGTAGTTCATTGCCATCATGGCAGCATGCAGGCAGACACCAGAGCAGTGGATGAGAGCTACATCTTGATCCACAGTCTCAGAGAGAGAGAGAGAGAGAGAGAGAGAGAGAGAGAGAGAGA